>NAOQ01000054.1:84474-117957 GCA_002751075.1 Ichthyophonus hoferi | reverse complement strand
ATGTCTGTCACCCTCTTTGATAGATAACTCTCATCATTGTCTCCCTGCTCCTTTTCGTCTGGAGTCGAGGCCATCACAGGATGCAGCCATACCTTTCTTGCTGTTTGTAGTGTTCCCATTTGATTGAGTCTTCTCAACAGAGCCAAGACCCCCATGGGTAATATAGTAGTAGAGACAGGGGGAGGAGGAGGGGGAGAGGTAGGGGTAGAGGCAGTGGGGGTGGTAATGTTCACGCTATCCTGTGAGAATGGCGAGTCATGTAAATTCCACCCTTCCTCCTCCCAATCACTTTTGGTATTATAATCTTTTACCGCAACTGATTCCACGCCCACGCCCTGACTCCCAAGCTGTAAACGAGGTTTGTTTATGGGGGGAGGGGTGGGTGGGGCTGGTACTCTCTGTCTGAAGGAGGGTGGGACGTCTGGACAGGGATTTAGATTGGGGTGGCGGCGGAGGGCAGCTAACCCTTGAAAGAGACGATGAGATACATGCAGGAAGGAGGCGAGACAAGATTCACGTGCTCTAGACAAGAGCAGGGAGTTGATAATCTGTAGGTAGGAGATAGGTAGGTAGGTGGGACAGAGGAAGAGTATAAATAGAAAACATCATGTATTATATGTTTATAATGCGTTATAGAATATGGTATTAAGAAATGCTGAATGACAATAGCAGATATGTGTGCATGCAGGGTTATGGTAAAAAGAGTCTGACAAGTTCCTTCCATTCCATAGCTATGGAATGAATTTGAATAATCGTTGGCCAATAAAAATCAATTATTGTGATAATGGGAAAAACACACTGCTATAGCCATTCTCTTATCCATCAGGCCCTACCCCCCTATACATCCCCCTATATGCCATTGGATAGATAGATATAAGTGTGCTAGCAGGGGTAGAAAAGAGTTATAATAGGACCATGTAATGACCCTATGCAAGGTGTGCTGCAGTGTATACATACATGGCTGCACCAACCTATATTTGACTTTATGGAAGAAAATATAAATAAAATATAAAGCATATATACCTCTACCATGTCTTCTTTCAAACCACTTACCCGGGCCGCAGTCTCCCTGTTTTCAGGGATACAGTGCAGATATACACGAGGTTGGCGGCCATTGTCATCTCGCAGGAGCCTTACCCCACAGCCATGGAGGCCCTTTTGACCCGCACACTGCTGCAGGAGTAGGAGGGATGTATTATATTATATCAGTATAGTACATGTACGCATAAAACCTTCACAACGTAGATACATACATACGTATATATATATATATACATACATACATACATACATACATACATACATAAATATATGAATAGATAAATAGATACATACATACACACATTCACACATACATATATATAATAGAAACATATAAGCATACATGTCTATCTATATGCTTACATACATACATACACACCTATATACATACACACCTATATATATATATATATATATACCTGGGTGAGAGTTAGCAGGTTTTCACTAGCTGGAAAGAAAGGGCCTAGAAAGGCAGCCGCCATAGGAGAAAGAATAGGAACATAAGGATCAATGATGGCCGTGACAATAGACTGGGCACTTGCCAGCACGGCTCCACTCATACTCTCTAGCTTCAAGGTCCCAATAGCACTTTCTACCCCTGTGTGGGCCCGACATGGGCCGGGCACTGTATAAATTGTTTTTAATAGAATACCAAACCGTTCTAGGGCCTGTTGAATAGGACATAGGAGATTATCAGGTATAGTCATACAGGTATATTGCTTGACTGCACACTCCACGGTGTACTGGCCTACGTGCGACCACTCCAGATTATTCCTGTAGGGGAGAAGGCGCAGAAGTGAATATTCTACATTTTACACATGTTTATACACTAGGTTGGTGTTATATGTGTATGTATAGTATGCATAGGGAGGGGTATGGTGCTAATATAATATAATATATACTATGATACCATAGTAATATAAAACATATCATAATACAACTATAATATAACATATACGATGACACCATAATAATATAATATAATATATAATATAATATGTCAATTCTGTATCCACACACTGTGATAAACACATCATATAAAACATGATATTATCACTTATATGTACATATGTATGTGCCAATCAATACGTCTATCTTTATCTAGCCCGTTTTCACACATTTCATAAACATATGAAAATAGGTTTAGATAAGAACATTTATACAAACACATAGTATCATCTATTATATATATATATATAAAGTTGGCCAGTATCATATACACTCCGCTGTACAATCTCCTATATATTAATCATATCCAGATCGACACGCCATTATATACATGTACATACACACACACCTCATCGCAGCAGCAGCCTCTTCCAGTAGCTGGACCTGCGGGCAGTCCTTCTTCGACCAAGCGGTTAAGTGCAGTCCAAAACTAGCCCTGTTTACCCATGATCTTGTCACCTCTACCTGGTCACCAAACAATGTTGTAGCCTCCTTTAATACCGGGGGAATCAACTCCGTCTTGCCCATCTCTGGCGATAGTGCCGCCTTGCTGCTATATACATTTAGTCTGGTGGCAACTTTCATATTACCCCGTCGTTGGTTGTACAGGGAGAGAGTCTGTTTGATAAGCCCCAAATTGTTGCAGCCTAATGGGGCCCGATAAAAGCCATTCTTATGGCTCCGGGCCAGACCCAGACCCAGCATGTTAGGGGCACCCTCTATTACCACCATGGAGGCATCACATGATGTAAAACACACCTCAATCATACTGAAAAATCGCTTCTCCGAGCCATTTCCAATTCCCTCTCCTTCAACACTACCTACTCCGTTCTTTGCCAACATGATGTAAGCATCTTCATTATGAAAATAAACACCAATTCCATGACGGGATGAATGCAGGTCTACAGTGAATCGGGGCCAACCAGCTGGGCCGGAGTGAAGGGGAAGACGACCCAGGAGAATTCCAAAGCTAGGCTTATTTGTGTACTCAATAAACAGTGGCCAGGCCGAGCCTAGCCCATCCTCCTGGGCCAGGTGGAGGTGGTCGATGCTACAGTCGGGACGAAGTAGTAGAGCTTGACTATGACTAGGGACATCGGGAATAATCGAATAGCGGGGGTGCATTTGACTGGTCATAACCCATACTAGTCGGATAAACATGTGTGTCATTCCATTAATATCATGCATGTTGCCTAGCAACCAGATCTCATTGATTGGCAGAGTTGTAGTGGTAGTGGTCTTACGAGCGAAACCCACTTTAAGTTTATCGCTGTCAATGTTGTCCTTGTTGTCTTTTCCTGAGACTTCGGTGATGAGGATGGAACTAGGAGGTGTAATCGGTAACATGCGATTCTCCCAGCATGGAAATATACTGTTAAATAATTTAAAAATAGTTCGATTAACCACCACAGGGAAAGTTCGAAACTCATCCAGAGAGAGGACGTCAAATAAAGTATCATTCATACGCTGAAGTTGCCATATACTAAGCATGTCTTCTCCACCCTCCATGGGCAGGCCAATACTCATGCTGATATATCCTATATACCGTGGGGACCGATTCACTCGCTGAGTTGGTTGAGAGATTTTTTTCTTTTCCAACGCCTTCAATTCACACTCACTGATGTAAAGCTTATCAAAGAACACAATGGTACAATGTATGCATGACTGTGTAAATGTTTGTAATGTCAGTCCGGGCCGAGTAAGAGAAAAGCACTCGTTTGGATGGCTGTCTGAAGTATATAAAAAGTGGACAAAACCAGACGCATCTGAAATGGCCCCACAGAGAGTAGCCGTATGTTTCTGCTGTTTACACACTGCTATAAGTCGTTGAGTAGTAATCGCTCTGGCCTTCTCCCGGTCGAACGCTAATAATGAGGCAGCCCTCTCAACCCTCTCTAGGTAGGACGCTGAGGTAGACACGGCTATGTCCACACCATAAGACAGAACGCTAGTGAATATCTCTCGGGCGGTAACGGCCACCCTGTAGTTGAGGGCAAACTCGTTGGATGCAGACTTGGAGAATCCCTTACTAAACCAGTCTAGAAAGAGGTCCGTGAGGGTGGTAACATCGGAGTCCCCCGAAAACCATAGGCCATGTCTACTACTGAGCTCTCTCCTCTCCTTACTCTCCAGCCCCGACCCCCACCACAACATTTCTACACCTGTAGCCACACATGCCACTGCTGCTGCGGCATAAACGGCATATCCTTCTCCAGCCAGATCAAAGAAGGCGCGTGCTAGGGATACACCGATAGGGAGTCGGGCAAAACGACGGCCTTCCTCTGTCACTTCGTTAGTACAAGAAACATTAGGATTCCACTCAGTAAGGGCACCATTTTCACGCAGCTGAGTCAAAAAGGACTCAATGGCAGATGGATCAGGCGGGTCTGGTAATTGTAAAGTCTCCAAACGAATTCCCATAAGACGAAGACGAAGAAGTAGACGGGCAAGGTCACTACGTTGTATTTGTAAATAACCATCCTTTTGCACAGGGATACGTCGAGGCCCCACTAGAGGCCAGTGAACAGAAAGACATAATCCCTCCCGCACTCTACCTGCCCGTCCTGCCCTCTGTTGTCGCTGACTGTCACTAGCTTGGACTAATCGTAGCACTGTACTCATACGTGAAGGGAGGTATACAGAGATCTTCTGAAGCCCCAAGTCTATTACGGTGGCCACCTGGGGAACAGTCACTGAAGTCTCAGCAATGCTGGTGGTGAAAATGAAACATATAATGGAGGAAGGAAGAAAACCACACATGATTCTATCCTGTGCATCGACAGGGAGTCCTCCATAGAGAGGTAGCACCAGGACGGGGACAGACTTAGCCTTTGTGAACATAGTCGCCATTATCACTACCTCATCTAACCATTCTGCTACCGAGGCATTGATATTGCACTTGGGTTTTATGGGGCGAAAATTATAAGTATAGATTTGGGCAAGTCTATTCTCAAACATTCGACACCCGTCCAGACAATCTGCCCTGCCAGGGAGAAATACCAGTGTGGTGCCCAGGGCAGTACCGGCAGTTTCATTAGTATAGCTGTGATTACCAAGGGTAGACAGGTGCTTCATGGCTAGATCTACTGCGATGGATGTGGCAGTCAGGCCGGGGTGACTCTCCTCAGCATATATATGCTTGCATTGTATAGTGTGGGATCGCACCTGGCAACTTAGTGCTTTCATACTAGGCATAAAATGTTGACAGAAGTTAGGGTCTACTGTGGCCGACATGATAATCACACGAGTAAAGGGAGTCTTCCACACACGTACATGTTTTTCATTATTGTCATTGTTTTCTATTTCAGTTGTAATGTTCTTTCCATGCTGGTGTCTAATGTTTTTATATTTTCGTTCGCCTGTTTTAATGGGTGTAGATTTTTCCTGACTGGTGCCTTTTTTCCTCTTGTCTCTGGATATAGTTTCATTCTTATCCCTCATCTCCCTCTCGCTCTCCGTATCTGTAGATATCTCATCATTTCCCATTCTTCCTAGTATGCTTATTAAACAATCCATTTCTGGGGTCCTCTCATGTGCCTCGTCTAATATAACCACAATACCCGAGGGCAGTCCCAGATACTCCCCCACTATACGCATCAGGGCCTCTTCAGTTAGAGCCACTACCCTAGGCATATAACCCTGGCCCACCTCATGCCCAATATCATTTCTCCTTGGTTTTCTACCGCCATACTCTTTCCTTTCCACTTGTGCTTTCTTCTCCTCCTCTGTGTTTTCTGTAGTTCGCACCCAGTAAGGTGTGCCAAATGCCGAGCGGGCTCTTATTAAGACTTCGGCCTCTGGCCAGAAGACAGCCCTTGCTTGTGTGTTGCCTAGGTAACGATTGAGGCCAAACACTATGTTACGAGCGGCAAAGGCCCGCGGTTGAGTTAGGAATATCCACCTAGGGGCTTTATTATTGCCACAGGGCAGCTTACCCAGCACTGATGCTATGACCAATATGGCTGGTACCGTGGTGCTCTTGCCTGACCCTGTGGCAGCTGTTACCAACAAACTGGCCTCCGGTCGTGCCAGAGAGCTAATTATATCATCACGTAAAGATAGAATAGGAAGTGGATCCTGTTTCAGTCGCTGTTCAATATCGTCTAGTTCTTCAAGTATATATTTTGGTACCACCGGCTTTGGCCTGTGGATTGGGACAGAAGGAGTGCTGTCATTTTTGGAACTCTTGAGAGGAGTGGTCTGGCCTTTTGAGGTGTGTTTCATCGGTTTACGGCCTGTTGTAGCATTGCCTACAACAGAATCCTTGTGGTGCATGGGGTCACGGTTCTTCCCATCTATATTAGTTACACTCCCATTTGTACGTAAAGAAGCAGACTTATATCGACTCTGGTTTCTTACTGAGGATGTCGGAGGGGTATTCCCGCGGTATGAGCTCTTTTGTATTATTTTACGCTTCCTTTCACATTCACGTTTTGGTTTTGTATCTTCTTGCTCTGAATCACTCCAGGACCAATCCTTGCTAGCTGTGGGTTTATAGGGCATAGACTGGGAAAGCTTTGATATGGGTTCAGAGATCTTACCGGAATAAAGTGTAGGACTCAACTTAGACGAGAATGAACTAGTGTTACTTGAACAAGTTGCCATGTTTATAAGTAAAACAGGCAGGTCGAACGATAATAGAAAGAAAAGAATAATAAAGAAACATATATGTATATGTATATATAAACAGTATGAACCCGAAAATCGTAACAGGAAAAAGCAAACACTAACAACAATTTTAGAAATATAATACACGTAATATATCAATCCCAGTCAAATTCAAAACAAAGTAATAGTGATTGTTATCTGTGATTATCAGTGAATTTAGTGATAAATATGGGGGGCTCATTTCTATTTTGTTGAAATTAGGTCTTTTTGAAAAAGGCATGTGTGAAATCTTCTAATTATATTCCAACAAAAGCAACTATTTAAAAAATAATAATACAACGTATTATTTATTAATAATTGACCATTAAAAATGATAACTATTTACAAGAGTACGTTAAAACGAAATATGCACATGTTTATCATTTAAAAAACAAAAAAACAAAACATTTCCTAAGGTGGGGTTTAATAAATTTGGTGGAGATCAATAAAAAACCCAAACAGATCAATTGGCTCATAAGAAACAGCTGGCCAAAACAAACAGTTTACGGCGTATGGCTGGCACGTCACTAACGCTAAATCGCTAAATCACTTCAAACTTTGCAATACAAAAGCTATTACTGTTTAAAATATCAGATGTTTGTAATATAATTAATAAAAATAATAATAATTTGTAATTATAATGGTATCAATATTCTACATAAATATTCGTTAACTAGAGAGTTTCGTATGCTAATTTTTCAAATTTAATGGACATTTTCCTGGGAGCCTGATCATAATTTGCCAATAACAACCTACAATTCCCAGGAAAAATTGGCCTGGAAAAAGCATTGATTAGTTATATTTAATATTTTATTTTAGTAATTATTAATAATTAATTCTTAAAAAAAAATAATGTAATGTTTTTTTTTAAAAAAAAAATAAAAAAAAATAAAGCATATACACACCTTTTATATTTTTAATCCGGACAAAACGTTTCCTAGATATGACATGGATTTTAGGAATGTAGATTAATTTGACATTAGACTATGTATATCTATCCACAATAGTTGATAATATTTCCGGAAAATATGGATAGACGTGGTGCACGTGTACATATCTAATAGGTTAGTATGAACGTAAATAGTACGATTAGTATATAGTATATCGTTATAGCTATACTATTACGCCAAATTCATATATTTATACATATATATATATAGTGGCTAGAGGTATATAATAGTATACAATAGTATTATACTAAGGGCTGCATACCTGCTTATCATATAGTTACTGGGAAATTTTTTTAGCTTGGGGTGTAAGTACACGAAAGTATATATATAAATATGTCGGATAATGAAGTAATTGAAGGGGAAATGACCCCAATGGTTGAGGAAGCAGTGACCGTCGTTGCTAAGAATGAGCCCAAGTTCTCTGACTTTGGCTTAGATGACTGTATATTGAGAGCGATAAGTAAACTTGGATGGACTAAGCCCACACTCATTCAAGGTTGGTTGTGATGTCCTCTCTCTCTCTCTCTCCCTCTCTCCTTTCTTTTCAATAATGTTGTCTACTTTCGCTTTGTCTCTTTATTTCAGTCTTTTGTTTGTTTGTGTTTCATTTTAATGTAGCATTTTATAATTATTAAGATAGTTTACACTCTTTTTGCCACTTCTCTCTTACACTGACTCGCTTTCTTTCTCTCTCGCTTTCTTTCTCTCTCTCTTTCTATCATTTTCTCTTTAAGCTTTTACTACTCCCTAGATAATTTTGATTAAACAATTAATAAGAATCACTCATTTAATATTATATTGCAGATTGTGTGGTTGTTTGCCTATGCTTTCATATCAGTTTTGTGCTTTACTACCACAGACATGTTTCTCTTTGGAAGGATGACTTTCTCCTCGTTACATCCTAATAATAATAATAATAATAATAATAATATCGTATGGTCCTACCTTCGTATATGTATATTCTCAGCCTGGTTTCACTCTTCTACCTCTGCCTATATATAGAATTATTTCCCCACCCCCCTATTTTATTTTGTTACTTGAACCCTATATACCACACCGTGATATAATATCATGCAATATAATACGCTTTCTGGTTTTGTGGGCGCTTGATATGCATATGTAAACTATAAACAGTACTACACCGTGATATAATATCATGCAATATAATACGCTTTCTGGTTTTGTGGGCGCTTGCTATGCATGTGTAAACTATAAACAGTACTACACCATCATAATAACATCCTAATTCTATAGCCAATGAGGGCCTATATCTCCTTAATATACCAATCCTCATTGGAGAGGTTAGCTGTATGCTTATAACATAATGTGATGTGGTGCGTACGGAAGTGGTGTTCTATTGGTACAAATCCCTCCCCTTTCTTATCTCTTTCTCTCATATTTGTGACTACAATTAACATGATTGACTTACACATTTTATCCTTTATAGAAAAGGGTATTCCATTGGCCCTTGCAGGTAAAGATGTGCTTGCCCGGGCTAGGACTGGTTCAGGAAAGACTGCTACTTACGCTCTGCCAATCATCCAGAAGATCCTGTATGCTAAACACGTGGGTCTTCTTGCCTTTTATGTCCATGCCCCGTTGTTATAATATATTAGTATACCCTCTAAGCTGTATTACCAATGCCAGACGTATCTTTGAATACACTTATTGGTTTAGGGTCAGTCGTCAAGTAACTTGGCATGGTTTTATTATTTGTGGTTTAGGTCATGTTTAGACATGGTAAATAATGGGTTGTAGTGCGTGACGTCACCAATGGCGTATTTGGGCATGCACACGTAAGCCCCCGCGGCCTTGCATATCAAATAGGTTAGAGGAAATTGAATTGAGTTTAATTATAATAGAGTAAATTGGTATATATATAATTGTACATGTCACTAGAACCATGTTACGGACTGTTTGTAACTTTAACGGACCTATTACAAATTCTTTTTATGCTTAACCTCGTGGTTATATTTCCTTGTCATGCATGACTGCAACTGATACCGTCCGTTTTGTCATAGAGTCTTAATATCATACATATATCATACATGCATAGCCCCATACCATCACGTCTACTATCCTCCTATCCTACTAACATACATCCTACTACACTATAGAACCTAGTTAAGACACGAGGTGTGCGTGGTCTTATTATGGTACCTACCAAAGAGCTGTGTGATCAGGCCCTACGCCATGTGAGAGAGCTCACGGGTGAGTGGGGACTAATCTACTGTATTGTCATATATGTTATAGGATATGCTATTATGTTATTTTATTTTATAGTATAGTATGGTATATGTTTTAATAGAATATTTTATGATGTGATATATTATCTTGTATATGTATATAAGATACGCGTTTTCATTGATGTTTTCAGTTGTATGCATTAGCCATGTAGTTCTAACCAACCTACACTATCAGCCTACTGCTCCAAGCAAGTCAAGGTAGTGGCAATCTCGTCCAACGTGGATTTGGCCACACAGAAGTATGTCTATCTATTTATTATGCATCTTTTATTGGTTGTTTATAATATCAGGAAGGTTATTAGGTTCATGTCGTTATACTGATATATTGCATTCCATTATTACAGTCAACATTTATAGATACCATTGATTTTCGGGTTGAATACATACATATACATATACATTATGCCTTTGCATTTTTATTGCGATTACTATGGCAAGCCCTAATTACGCTTTCCCTTGTATAGACCTGCGCTATTGGATAAGCCCGACATTCTAATTGCCACTCCCAGCCGTGTCCTTGCGCATCTAAGGTCAAAGGTATGTACTGTTTACTATGACTACGTTGTAGGCATGATTGATTATGTACTTTATACTTTATATTATCCTGATATGCTCATATTTAAATTTAATTACAGCCTATATTCACGCATTTCTTTCACCGTTATACTTATTACTATTTTATACTTTATACATTAATTATATTATCCTACTATGTACGTATTTAAATTTATTTACAGATAGTATTATGACATATCATACCCTCAGAACCTGACCCTGGAACTAGTTGAAATGATGGTTATAGATGAGGCTGATCTCCTGTTTTCATTCGGCTACGAGGAAGATCTTAGATCCCTTTTAGGGTTTATGCCTTCGATCTTCCAATCATTTGTAATGTCTGCTACTATGACAAAGGTTGGTATTGTTTCTTTAGGGAAGAGGTTCTATCTTATATTGTATGTGCATAATTGTCTATATGTATATGTGTGCACATTACTATTACTATTGCTATGAATCCTATTACTACTACTACTATTACTATTATACATACCCACACCATCGCACAAACCAGGATGTGGATGCTTTGAAAACATTAGTTCTACGTAATCCCGCTGTGTTGAAGTTAGAGGAGAGTAATCTGCCCGAGGACTCCTGTCTGGCCCAATATGTAGTAATGTATTCTACCCTCCCCTCCCGACCCTCCCGACCCTCCTTTCTACAACTAAACACTTCTGAAAATATGGAAGGAAACTAGTGGGCCTTTAGTTCTCAACTGATTGGAATTCTTATTATGATGTCATTAATTAGTATTGAAAAAGCACATAGGCCCACAATGAAATTATCTATCAGCGCTCTTTTCTTGGGTATATATATATGTGTGTTTATCCTTCCTATCTATTTTATGTTAGTTTTGCTTTCTTTCCTTTTTCCTTTATAGCTCTAATATATATATATATATATATATATATATATGTATATATATCATAGTACCAATAGTGCTTGATGTATTAATTGCACTTAATCTCATTTTTTTCTTCTTTTTTTTTTCTAATTGACGTACCCAATTTCTTTATATAGAATTTTACATATTTACTACCTACACTTCTACAGCACTCGTGATTTATTTTGTATTCTATTGTTTTTATGATGCAATAATACAATAATTTGCATAATCTACAGCTTGTTATATTTATAGTACAAGGTTCTCGTCGCGTGCAAAGCTCTGGCCCTATGTACATAATACTGTTTTATTACCAGTGGTTTTATTATTCGTGTTCCTTTTCTTATTACTATATATATTTTCATTCTTTCTATTATTATATATATCCTTTACTCAATGTGTTTTCTCGGTGAATGAATACAGTGTAATGTTGCCATAATATATAATGGACACGGGGCTGGAACGTGTAATGCACTGCGATGATTTATTTATTTATTTAGTATCTGCGATTAATTCCTGCATACCATATTATATTATGTATACAGTCTGATCCGAATTTAATCTTACCGGGTCACCTGTATTTAGAATGGTATAGATTAACCGCTGTATAGTTTAGACGGTAGGTTTTCCCTATATCTTTTCTGTTTCTATAGCTACAAGCTATTTCTTTTAGTCACGGTGACATGGGTAGATCAACTATAATATGTAAGATATGCTCCATAAACATGGCTAACCCAAGACCGTTCAGGTGTGAGGAGACTGATCGCCTCCTTATTCTGTACGCCCTGCTGGCCTTCAAGCTAATACACGGAAAGATTATTATCTTTGTCAATGGCATTGATGCCTGCTACCGTGTGAAGGTAGGTTGGTATATGATGTGGTATGTTAATATCATAGGATGCGACTATCTATGCATCTGCAGGGTCATTCCTATGTTTTGGCATCTACATTTCTAAGTCCATCCAGCACCCATTTATAACATGCCCCAATGGGGGAACTCTAAAAACAAAATATGTACTATTATGCCTATGCACTGGCCAATCATGACCTAGACTAAACTAACCTTTACATGTATGGTATTATAGTTATTCTTGGATCATTTCTGCATCAATGCCTGTGTTCTCAACTCTGAGCTGCCTCATAATTCACGGTAAATCCCTCCTACGCCCACTCTCTCTCTGTCGGACATTGATTGGTTGTCTTTCATATACCCTGCACATCTAGTCTTTTACCTCTACATATAATACTTGGTTCTGTCCTGAGGGTCTTCACCTACCTGTACCTCTATGTTCCTTCTTTTTTTATTTTTGTTAATCGTGTTCTATTCATGGTAATGGTTTTGTTGCTACACTATCCTACACTATATGGCTTTATATAAGTGGGTACCATGTAGAGTGCTGTAACGGTAGTGTCATACAAGGGCTGTAATAAAACACATGTATCTATATGCATGAAATTCAACGAAATTTCACGCTACCTAGTAGGCAATATTGAAATTTGACACAAGAGAAAGTTTATGTATCTTTATGCAAAATTATGGAATATTTCTTTTGAACTGTGCTACGGGCTTCAACGCTACCTACTTGGGCTGGCCTTAGTGAGGTTTACATGTTTATAATTTTAAAGCTATGTACTAATTGGCCAATCAAATCGTATCCAACCAGTCATCATATTGTCTCCGAGTTCAACCGGGGGACTTATGACATCATTATTGCATCAGACGAGAATACTGAGTTGGCAGATGAGGAGTCGGATGGCGAGGATGAGCTAGAAGGTACATGCATAGCTATGATAAGGCATTGTATAATATATACGTACATAATAATATGTAGTGTACAGTGGTAACTGATTAACAATTGTCGCTTATACGCTAGTCCTAATATGGGAGTTGGCATTATCTTATCCCACTCCATATATAAATATAGCATCATGCGTGATAACCTCCGTTTAAAGGCAAGATATATAGCGGTTTCACTATGCCTAAAGATTTGGAAATGATCTCATTTGGTCATATTTTAATAATGGTTTTATTGAGCTGTTTTAGGCTTGTATTGCAACTGTGTTTGTTTATAGATAGTTATCTAAGCATTGTCTTTTGGTGTCGAAGTGGAACCGGTATTAGTATTATCCTGGCTTTCACCACAGGACGACGAAAATGTGCTCTGATTGTATTGGTAGACCATATGGTTAGATGTATGGCTATACCTATGCTACATCCATGCTAACCCTTTGGTAACCCGATGACAGTGAGACAGGCAGGGGTCACCGTGGAGGTATCTATAGAGTCAGAGGAGAAAGAGAACGAGAACGGGGGAGAAGAGGAAAACGAAGAAGAAGAGGAGGACAATGAGGAGGAGGAGGAGGAGGATGAAGTCACGGGGGATGCTGAGGAACTCAAGAAGAACTTGGATGTTGCCGCAGCAAATGTTGGTAAGGGATTGTTGATATGCCGTTCTGTTATTGCTCCTCCCTCCTCCCTGCTTACACACCAACATATATATTCACTTCTTATTTTGTATATAGATTACATCACATTACTTCTTTTTTCATGTTGGTTTCTATCTCCTGCTATACTCTGGCTACTTGCCAGTCATACATACACGTATATATATATATATATATGTATTGGTTTATGTAGTTTTATATTTCCCGAGCTATCTGGCGTATGAGGTATACAATAGTAAATAGGGGGCTATACACTCACTGGGTGATCAAATAGGTCGGGTTACAATAGACATATTCCTCTACATGTTTTTTGTTCTTGTTTTTCTCCATCCTTTTCTCTCCTTCTATATATTCATGAGCGGTGGCGGTCCTCTAATACTCACCGCTGCAACTGCCAAAACTTCACACTGTCGTTTCTATATATGGTAATATTTAAAATACATCCTACTTTAAATGATCACTGGATAAACCAAATAAGGGTTGCGATCTCGGATCAATTAATTATATAAAGATTAACTGTGCACTGGTTTGTGTTTGGTTCAAAAATAAACACCAATAGTATAGGATTGTAGCTACAAAACGTGATAATACTTCACATTCGGTCCTAGTGGTAATTTATAAAACAAGTTAGGATTTATAGGTATAAATATATCTATAATAACTATAAATTTTAGCATACTAGTATAAGAGTTATGGGCATATACATATATATCAATGTATTCTATTAGAAATTTGACTTTGATGGTATGATAGCCATTTCAACTGACACTTGTATATTTTTACTGAAGTGTGAAAAATACGTATGCATGTATTATATGCGCACATATATGCATACATATATACTTTGTTATTTTTAGGCTTTGGTCTTATAGTATTATATTATCTTGTAAGGAGCTGATAGGCCCCAATGTTTTATTAACAAATGTTATTTGGTGGTGGGTGCAGTTAAAGAGGACAATAAGAGGAAAAAGAAAAAACCGATTGGGCAACAGGATAGCGAGTATGGGGTACGTGGGCATCACACTCGCTTTTTTTTCTGTTTCTCGACCTTTAAATTTTAACCAGTTTAAAACTTTATTTTGCTGGTTCGTTAGCCTTAAGCCCCTTAGCTGTAAAGATCACTATTATCACCAAAGTTAATAGCATTTTAACCGATCAATGAGTCATACATATATTTTTTAATGTATATGGTATTAATATATGGCACGTTGCGATCTCTTGCAATCTTACCTACACCTATATATATGATATGCCTGGCCTAGTAATACGTTACACTGCGCTGCTCTCGTATTGTATAAATGATTGTACACCTCCTGAAGCCCCTCTAATTCATTTGTTCACTTTTATCGGATTATAAATTCAGACTCTAGACGAAAAAATAAAGAAAAGAAAATATTGGCTTATAAGGCGTTTTAAATTATCCACTTTCTCACACCCCCAAAAACAAATCTTTGTTAGTTATATATTGACCATTTATTGCGTTTTCGTTTTGATTTACTATGCTATGTCACTCCGTTGCCAATAGGCTCGTTAGTTTATTTTTTAGTGTATTTCATAACCAATTAAAGCATTTGGATTTGATATATAACTATGTTATTTCTTGTGAATCACATTTCAAGGCTGTGTGATAATCTGAAAGAACCACCTACAAACATATTTTTACAAATAAAGTTGTTTTTATAGTAATTCATCTCTGTACATCCAGATTTTCATTAAAATGCTCTAATCTCATAGAAGATTTTGATCTTGATTGCGGTATTACAATCAAAAATCTTATGGATTGTATCACTACCACACACAGACATGAGTTAGTGACATTACAATGTTATTATGTTATTATTTATCACTAGATCGTACTTGTCTTAACATATTTGGTGCTGTTGGCTAACATTCTCCGCCGCTTCCTCCACCTCCATATTCATTTCATATCCATGCACAATACAGATGACTCGTGGTGTTGACTTCTTAGATGTTGACTGGGTAGTGAACGTAGACTTCCCCTCTCATACTAATGCTTATATTCATCGTGTGGGTCGTACCGCCCGTGCAGGTAAGCATGGTAATGCCCTGTCTTTTGTCACCCAACCCGAACACAAGGAATTGATGGCCAAGATAGAAAAGAAACTGAGTGGTAAGTGTTTATCTATCTATCTATTAGCACTTGGCTTTCTGTCGAGGGTACAGCCCCAGGGGCATGTTAACTTTCTCTAGTGTCTTTGTATCTATAATATAAAGTATATACCGGCCGTGTAGTTACATATGTATAACGGTATTATATTATAGCTCTTTCTATGTTTATGCCTGTGATGGCCTTTGCAAGTGTTGTGACTGGCCAGAGATTATTTATAATTGAACGTATAGCATGTATGATATTATGAATATAGAGGAGGAAATAGTGTGTTAGCTATAGACACATATGAGACAGAATATTACTATTATTAGTGTGTTTTGTTTCAGAAAATGATAGTCATCCTTGTATTTTATTGAAAAGTGGTTGTTTGTAGATCGTTTAAATTGTCTGTCTTCATACTGCTCTCAAACTGCAAAATTGAAATATAAATTGAAGAAATGGACAGTGTAGAGGTGGGATTACAATATAATGTGAAACTGATTGCTATTGCTTGCTGCAATGGACCAGTAATATATGAGAGAAGGAGAAGGAGGATCGTGACCCATATTGGGCTGTATATGTTCTTAAATTGTAATACAAAGAAATTCCAGTGTTAGCCAACGTCATTATGATGTTATATCATTATTTTATCAGTCAACCTAATGTTTACGTGTGCTGACTTCCTCCTTCCGACATCTTATTGGCTGTAGGATTCTATATTTTATACTAAAATAATATATTTAATTAACTAATTAATATGATTTTTTCTACAGTTAACAGTGAGAGAAAGGAGGGGGGTGAACCCATTCTCAAGCCCTACAAGTTTTCTACTAAGAAGGTTGAAGGATTACGCTATAGAGTGGAGGTATGTGTGGGCATATTCTATATACATGGACACTTGATTCCTGTAGTTACATTGTTATTAACATACGGTATCATAGCTATTTTATTAATTAACTGTATTAACTGCTCCTAAGTCTCACCCGCGTAGACTGCGCCAATATTAAAATTAGACTACTTTGGTTTATTAGATAACAATTTATGGGTTAATAAAGTCCATACCAAACACAATTTGGTTATACCCTATATATACTGTTTATTGAAGTCCAGGTTAACCAATAAGGCCTCACATGAGGATGGTGCTGATCCACAACTGATTACAAAATACCACAATTAATCTTATTAATCTTATTACGTACTGGAATATTTTACATGTATGTGTCATAGGGCTTGTGGATATTCCCGATGTTTGCTATTGTTTAAACAGTGTTTAAGTAATTTCTTGTTAAAAACCCACCCAATAGTAAATTGTTATTAAGACCGATACTTATATGCACATATCAATCATATTATACCGTCCATTCTTATAAAATACAATATTTTCATTACTGACTCGTGTCTAGCATGTAATGTATATATGCATAAATACCATGTTGGATGGGGTGTTGTGTTCTTAATATCATTGGGTTCCTTGCTTTTTATTGCTGGCCTATGGTGATCTGGGTATTATCCAGTAAAATTGCCGATGGCGGTTGTTGTATGACAGCCAAACCCATTACACTTATGCATGTACAACATATAGGCATGTGTGTACGTGTATGTGTGCGCATGTGTGAACATATATATATCTTGTATTGCCCTTGTGTATACAAAGACATGTATATTTAATAGAGATGACCCAATAGGAAGCCAAACGTACTCTTGGTAAAGGTGCTATCAAGAAAGCTCGCCTGAAAGAAATCAGACAAGAGATTTTGAACTCCCAGAAACTTAAGGTACATAATACTATAATATAATGCTATAATATAGTATTTCTCAAAGTACACTATGTATATATTGCATTACGTTTTATCCATCTCTCTGTGCTCACTTTCATGTCAATACTACACTTTTACACTCATTCAATCATTTTACACATATGCGATTAATCAATTGATATAAAAAGATGTATTGAAGAATAAAAAAGTAAATAAAATGTCTGATGCATATATATATGATTAGTGGGGTTAATAATATAAAGGTGACGTAAAATTGAAAGGAAATAGCGTTATTGTGTCAGGCAGTATGCATCAGATGTTATAAATATGTACTGTTTTGAGGACATATGTACGCCAACTCCCTTATATAGATACAAACGGACAATCATGCATGTAATGGGATTTTAGGTCGAGATGTGCCTGTGATAGAATACGTCCAGTATTAGTTCAGACCATAATATATCTATGGCAATGCTAGAGTCTTTTCTATTCTCTGCATGGATATTTAAATATTTCACTTTAATGGGGCGGGATAACTCCGTTAGATAGTAAAAGGCATAATTTATGACAATTTATTCACCGTATTATGAACCAAAGAGATCGACCTGATCTTCTCCCTCTTGAATTTTTGACAGGTGTATCTGTTTCTAGAAATAAATACAGACAGACTGCGATTATTCTCATTAATAAATATCTTTGCTAGTGGTTATTAATAATCAAATCTAGATATACGTGTATGCATGCATATACAGAGGGTAATTAAAACCGTCAATGATGTGGATGTTGTCATGACTCTCTGCTAATCCCTTTCCATTAATTCTCCTTTGCACATGCATCATACAAACACAATCCATTCCGCTTGCATATATATAGGCACATTTTGAAGATAACCCAAGAGATCTTCAAGTGCTTAGACACAACCAGCAGTTGGACACCAGACGATACAACCCTAGTCTGTCTCATATTCCCTCCTACCTCATGCCATCCAAGGTACTTGTTCAATGCATTTATTGTTTGTCATTGGGCTATCATATCATTCTACCCCTATTACGTTTCTTTTTGGCTTATTTTAAATTACATTGCAATTTTCTCATGAGGTTTGAAATATATTATATTATATTATATTATAAAAGTCTCCACTGGAAACCCTATAGCCTACTAAAGTGTATAGTCAAGACTAAGATGACATCTACATATGTTTCTCTCTGGTATGAATTGAGAGCTAAACACTATTGATATCAGATATAGATATCAATGCCACTGACAGTTATTAAAAGTTTGCTATTAGTTAATTAGTCACTAACTAATCTCCGACACAGGCGGAGCTCAGTGCAGAGAGGGAGGCGCTTACCAACGTTGCTGCCCCAGTCAAGGCCTTCAGTCATGCTGAAAATTTGAAGAAAAGACAGGCTGAGAGACCATCACTCTACCACAAGGTATGCATACATCGATCTAGCCACCCTGTTTCTGCCCTTGCTTTGTCTTATGTTTTTTCTTTTTTGCTCTCTTTCTATTATATATATCTTATTGTATTTCTTGCCTATCTGTCTATAACTCTAACTTTATCCCATAGATCATCGTATAGTGGATGTAAGTTTGCTAATGGGACCCAATATATGGGGGTATCATTCTCTAGTTGGGGCTTTGCTTTATTTGTATTATTAGACAAGATGTTTTATATCTATACAGGCCTTTCCATATACCTTTCTGTCCATGGGGCTTTACATATATGTCATATCAAATAGATACATACATAGTTTAGCATGTACACAAGGAAATGTAATAAGTATAGATGGGCAGAAGGGTGTTGGTGTATACTATACGATGGGAGGATTGAGATACCACGATATGATGAGGGTTTGGGGTAACAAGAGAACTATATGCCGTGATGTGTTGAGTACTGATTAGGTGCCATTTCCCTATAGGCCAAGAAGGCTAAATCAGATCCCCTTAAGAGCTTCTCTGTATCAAGATCAAGGAGCAACCAGAAGGTATGTCCTCTAGTGATCTGGGTTTTACTTCTGATGTCTGGTTATTGTTTCTTCGCCTCGCTGGATTTTACTTTCTCCTCTTTCTCTATCTCTACTGTTTTTCTTTTTTTCTTTTTTTTCTGTTTTTCTGAATCATCAGACATTAAGCTTCTACGTTAGTGTTGACAGATAATGATAAGAACGCACCTTTATTTGTGGTGATTACTTATTAGATCAATACAACTTGAACATCCCTCTAGGCCTTGTCAACCACTATGATATTTGGACGGTTAAGGCTTCATATAAACCTATTAACTTACTAATGCTGCTTTTCTTCAACAGAGGAGAAAATAGGATGGATGGCTGGAAACTATTTTTATCTTTAAAACCTGCTTACCTTTTACACCGGGATCAAGCCGACCATATTGCGACAGGATGTGACTGGTAGTGACTGTGGATTCATTTTCTATGTCGGGAGTTATAGTATAATTATATGAATCAAATGCATTTAATTCAATGCCATGGCTACAATAGCTATAATATGTAATCCAAATCAATCGTTAGACTGGCTCTGACGTGTATGATATATATTGTTCACTACGACTTTAACGGAATAGCTGAACAAAAGTAAATTAAAAGGACGTATGTATCCGTATGATATTATGAAAATGCAATGCCTTAGTTTGGCACTGTGATGAAATAATTGCATTCTATCTTAATATCTTAATATATATTGTAAATATATTTGATTATCACATAATCTACGTGCCAAAAGTCTATTTCTGGCTGTTTTTATAGAAATTATTTTCCTTAACCCCGAGTAGTGTTCTAGAGCATAGTTTAAGTATGGCCTGCCTTGTGGACCCCTTAGCTTTCATCAGATGGCTGTGCGTTTGGTAATATAATTACATACAACGATCCATTCGCTAAGTTGAGCTGAAATAATAGCAACCCGGTCAAGAGGTTCGGATATTGTGGTGAGTATATGATATATTATATTATCATCCTTACTATTTTAATGCAAGTATCCCAATTTCTTTTGCTACGTTATTACTATTGGTTTCTTCCTAGTATTTTTATGGCTACATGATTAAATACTCTAGCAGATTATTGTAGGCTCTTCATTGGTAGTAGGCGCTTTATGGATTACTTTACTATATACTGAAATTCATTTATAATCCTGTTAAATGCTTATTCCTGTACAAGTGTATAATATATCACTAATTATTCGATTGAGGAATATGTTCATTCTTTAAAAACAATATACGATATATGAATGATTCAGTATACAGAGTGCGTCTTATTGAGAATTCCATTGAATGTGTAATAACGATTTTTCCGTACAGGCATCAACGTGGGAGTTTCTGATATTCTCCAAGATATGTCTGAATGCTACCAATTACGTTATTAAACAACGGAAGAGAAAAAGGCAAAGTAAATGCAAGTTTCCACAGATCTGCTCATCTCTCTTTGTACTATATACTATCTTGTGTGAGTATGTGCTATCATATCCCTATCCTTAAGGGGATGGTAGCTAGATGTATTTAAAATGATGTATGATAAATGCTATAATGTAGCAATACACTGCAAATTATTTTATTTTTATTATTTCTTTGCTACGGTATATTATCGCGGTATGTTTTTGCAGGCTTGTTGTAATAAATGTCTTTATGCTGATATGTATGGCTTAAGATATGCTACAAGCATTTCCCCACAGGAAGAATCTAACGGATAACCACCTTTCTAACTTCAACTTGGATGCTCTCGCTTTAAAACCAACAAATTGACCTAAAATTTTGTTAAGAAAACCCCCAAAACCATTACACCAATGCAGGATTGGGTTAAGCTACATGCAGGTATAAAGACTACGTAATTCTGACCCATTTCAACGGAATAAAAATAATAATAAAAAAAATAAAAAAAAGGGAAAAGAAGCATATCCTATATTGTTGGTTTCGTATTCTCCTGTTAACTTAAATTTTGATTTCTTATAGTGAGAAGGATAAACACTGAGAAAGATTGGCATGAAGCACTCATATATATATATGTAGGTAGTTACTATCATTCTGTCCTGTAGTTATTATCTTATTCTGGTGTAGTTATAATCATTGATTTCAGCCCATATATCGTTTTACACCTCTTAATATATATCCTGAACGTATATTATGGAATTATTTCATTGGCAACTCCTTGGAATGGACGATAAGTACAGCCAACCAGAGCTTACAAAAAGAGCATCTAATCCCCCATTGGAAAGATAGCTATTAGATCGAGATCTGTGGAATGTGATTTTAATGCATTGGAATGTGGCTCCCTTTATCTATTATATTGCTAATTTTATGCACGTGCCACTATGATTGAGGTTCAACACAATATACCTTTCTCTGTCTATATAAAATTCTCTTGGACAGTGAATTAGTAAAAAGTAATTGCTATCGTCTTAATAGATGGGTTGTGGCCTGCGCAGTGCACGAGTCTGTTTACAAAAAATTACTCAATTGAAATGCCTAGTGTTCATATTCAAAATAAAATAGGCTGTCCAGAACAATATGCAGGTTATCTGTATTAATCTTATTTTATTTGGTATCGCCCATTAAGTGCATATATCATCCTATGTTCAGACTAATAGGAAAAAGAACATCATGTAGAACCCGAAATCACATTTTCTTAATATATTTTTTTTAAAATGTGTTAGCCGTATGCATACAAACCTATGTATTAACAACTATGCAGGCATATGTTACTAGATCGACTACTTACCCTTTTACTTTACCAACTCACTCACTAACTTAATCAATAAAGTTGGCTATTTACTTTTTGTTTTGTCTAGATATTGAAATTTGGGTGCAAAAATATTTTGCATTACATTAAGGTAATAGTGCTAACATATACATGTAGATATATGTCTTAGCTATTGTAAATGGCTAATATGACACACGGCGTTCTTACAAGAGATTGCCCATTCTAATGAGCGACTGACTACTATGAACCATACGGTAAGTTACTGATTTTTTAAAAAATAATCCAATTCCTATTCTTTTACTTTTCCTGAACATAACTACTTATGACATTTTTTTCTGCTATATAAATTGTTGTGTAAGGCAATCCCAAAAGAAAATTTTGTATTTGCTATCTGACGGTGAATTATATATTAAGTAGAAACCTTGTGCTCTTGCACTGTAAATGCCGAGATATATAATGATTTATCCGGATATCGGCACCAAAAACTGCATTTATGAAGCTATTTCTAAATCTCCTGTATGTTCGTTAAAACTAATCAGAGATAATTCATGCGAAGTGATTCTCTGAATTTCTTAATTGTGGAGTGCCCATTGAAATATATGTATATGTGTATTTTTCTATAATAATATATTCATTTATTAGCTATTACAAATGTCATCCCAATATTTGGGTGCTTTTTATTTAGACTCTATATTCATTAGTAAACGACTGGTGAGAGTTACAATTAATATGTAGAATACTCTTGGATAAACAAGATGGCATGGAAAAATGTAATTTGCTTTTTTGAAAAACTTATATATTGGAACTTGAGGAAACTTTCTTGGCTAGCACTAATGGATCAACTTATGATTATTGTTAATATGAGATGGTGTTACTCATATAACCCACAGGATAGGATTGCAATAACAATTTTACTGATGATACTAGCGATTCAAGAAAGTGGAATTGTATAGGTTTTTGATGCTTTTTTCTTGTTTTAAAGTCTATTTCTTTAAATAAATTATACCAAATATATTATTTATCATAGTCTATAAGACTTACTATTCAAATCAGTTACCAGAAGAAAAAAATTCTCTTCCTACTTCCCACCTAGTCTTGAGAATAAGGACTCAGTTTCTCAATTGTTAGTGCATCATGACAAATAATTTGGCTGTGCATTCACATAACACTGCAAACTAAGCACCAAAATGCCAACTTGTTTTGTTTAAATGTTTTTAGTCAAACCTTCCAAATATTCACTTGATCTCAAGTATTCTATTTTCTTAGATACTTGTTGTCTAGCGGCACTGCAAAATGGACTTTAAAAAGTAGTAGCATATAGCTGGCTGGGTATATATTTTGTTTTATATATTACTTTTTATGGTTCACTGTTTTGAACCTAAAGTTTTTTACTATTTTCTTTTCCTTAGCCCAAATTCTTCTTACTAGAAAATTGTAATGTGGTTTTATAAAATTATTATATTTAAAATATGTGATCTCAGTTGTCGAAGAGGCTCTTCAGAACAAGTCATCCAATGCCAACAGTCACTTCGTCTCTCATATGCTTGGACATGCACGCATGCCATAAATCATAACTGACATAATATATTATGTCATAGTGTCCTCTACCCTTTGTGGCTCTACTCTTATGCTTACTGACATCTTGGTTGTGGATGGGGGCAAGTGCCACCACAGTCACAGTGGTAAACACAGGTGAGTATATACATGCATTTTCGACTTGTAGGTGCATGTGTTGGCGCAAATATTGATATATTATATGTGCCACATGTATTGGATAAAATTAAAATGTAAAGATAAATGAGGATGGTGATGGCTATTATTGGATGAGTATCATTGCATTCATTTTATCCTCTTTTCCCTATACATAACGCTCTCTTAACACGGTTTGCTATCTCGTTGTTTTGTTGGATACTCTGTGTTCACAATGAACGCAGTAAGAATTCTCAACCATCTTTTTGTTTTATCACAATGGGGTACATATGGAAATGCATAAGGTGTGATAATTTCTCACTACATATAACCATGTTTAGTTTTGTTATTTATTGTGGCTACTTAGTTAAGTATCAATATTGTTTTGAAATAAATTCAATTTATCAAAATATTTGCATACATGGTGAGTAGGTAGAGTAAACGGCAGCTTGGTATTCACCATTGAAGATGAGAGTTCACCACCTATTGGCTATGGAGAGGCCTCTACCATAGTCCCCCTTGAGGGTGTGACACAACAACAGTTGTCAATAAAAGCAGGTAACTTGTGTGGAAAGGCATATATACAAATGTGTATGCGTGTGCATCTATATATGTATGTCTATAAATTATTAGTAGGTGTACATACATGTTTGCCCGGATGAATAGATATATATGTAGGGATGTAATAGATATTATGTTTATTTGTGCGTGCATATTTACACTGTCATAGTATAAATGTGAATATTATATTTATTTGCACCAGTGGCAATATATTCATATATACATACTATTATAGTGTTTGTAGTTCAAATTTATTTTCATTGAGAGAAAAATATTTATATTTATATGCATTTCTTTTTTGCATATACATACTGATCTCTGGAATCCTGATGGTATTGTTTTGGCGGTTTACTCCAATTTAAAGGAATGAGTTAGTATGTAGAAGCCCATACTAACACGGCCAGATAAAGAACCAGTGTAATATTATGATAGTATGCTAGTATAATGGTATAATAGGATAATAGTATAATATAATAATAATATAATAGTATAGTAGGACAATAAGATAATAATATAATAGTAGGATAGTAGGATAGTATAATAGCATGATAGTATACTAATATATTAGTAAAATAGTAAAATGATGAAATAGTAAGATAGTAAAATAGTATAGTAGTATAACAGTATAGTAGTACATCAATAATTTCCTCCCATCCCATTACCTTTTCTGGCTCAATTATTTTTCCATTTACACTAGCAGGATCCAAACCTTCTCTTTCTTATATGTCAATCGCAATTATCATGATTTTTAATGGGATTTTACAGTTATTTAAAATCCTTTGCTATGCCAATTAATAGCTCACCTAATTAAATTTAAACTTTATATGATACACAGTATCCAATGATGACTATGTGGCTTCAGTACCCATGGTATTAAATGATGATGATCGTACGAATACATGGTTTGCCTTATATAATGATGGAAAATGGTAATTTGTTAAGTTAAATCCCTTTAAAAATGTATTTAATGTACCTTTTTTAAAATCTATTTGGTATGATTAATTGGGAGGTAGGAATTGTATGATACATCATGTATTAGCTAAAGGAAACTATATAGTGATTAGTAAGCTCATCATAATATTATGTGATGTGATTTTATAGGAATAAACTTGAGTTATGATTTGTATTTTAATGATTTGAAGGCTTAGAATAATATTTATTTTTATATATTTATTTGCATGTCTGGCCAAAACACCTTTTATATTTGTTTTTTTTAAAGAAAAAGAACTATAATAATAATAAAATTATAAAACATATTATCCTCTTTATACATGTACACCGCAAAAAATTCAATTAAACGTCTTTTATTTTGGATATAAATATATATTAATTATTTTAATAGCTTAATCTACTTCATATTGGATTACATTGTCTGATTGGTCAACAAAATTTAAATTGGTATGTCGGGTTTACTGCAAAACAACTAAGTTACATATAAAAACCATGGGACTCTTAACAGCTATCTACTGATACGTTTGCAAATTAATATTAGTACAATATAATACAATAGAGATATTAACTCAACATATTATATAGAGTAAGGTCTACCTATACCTCGTAATATATCGTAGAATACGTGCAACATATTGGTGTGAATATACTAATATGGCACAATATATATAAGAATATCAATACAAGATAATGTAGATACCAATATACTACAACATAATATAAATATATATATATCTAGTAGACATCTCTATCCACCTGTCAGTATTTATCATTTGATCTTTCCGTCGTTTTATTTTTTGACTTGTTTTCTTGCTTACTCAACCTATTTTCGTTTTGGTTTTTTTTCCTTTTTGGTCGCTAGTCCTTATGTCTTTCGGAGCATATATTAAGTTTATCTCTGGTTCCAGCGGTTTTCTTTTATGTATATATAATGACTATATATTATATATATATTATATGTGGTTTGTTTTGACATTCATGTATCTGTACCGTACTTGTACAGCAGACTCTTGATTGACCTAATAAAGTGTTGTTTATAATACTAAACACAGGACTCTTAAGCAATCGACTCTTAACGCACCCACAGTTCCTGGTAGTGTTTCTCTTTTATTGCTTCACAATTATGCTGATGATAAAGTGGGTACGTAATTGAGAATGTGGTTTTAGGGGTGGGTGTATTGAATGCCTCTAAGACAAAGTTTATTTGTAATGTGCTTGTGAATGTAAAGCCAATTTATTCATATATATATCTGTGCAGGCGTAGATGAATAAGATTTCTTTTATATGCACATATATGTATACAGACATTTTTATAAAATGAGATGTAGATTGAAAAATTCTTGATGTGTATCTAATATATTTATAAATAGATAAGAGAGAAAGGAGAAGCAGGGTTTGTGTTGGTAATTATCTATTCGTGTGTGTAAATGTGCTTATATGCTAAGGATTTTGCTATAATGTAATAATATAGGTACAGCTGCAAACATGTATGTATTCACATATACTGGTATATTAAAATTGTATAGAATTTATATGTAATTCACTAAGATCAAAAACCGCATAAAACATAATAGATGTGAGTGTAAATTATGTGTTATATAAAATGTAAAAGATCAACCCTGCAGATATTTACAAGTTTATGATTGACAGCAATGTGTCAAACCTAGTAGCATCGCTGCAACCCAATAAAATTGTGGGTATGTTTTTAAAGTAAGTTTAAAAATCGTGTAAATTTATGTATCAATGGGTGGAGGTAGAAAATAGATACACTTTAAGCATTTTTTCTTACCAACAGTGATGTTAATGTCTTTACATATACATGGACATGTAATTGTATTTTCCTATAAATAGTCATATAACTGTAGGTTCATAGGTATGTAATTATTGATACGCATTTAGTTATGCTTGAACAATTGCCTTTTCATATAAATGTATAAATATAGGTATGTGCTAATGGATTCACTTATATATGTATATATATTTGCATATGCTTGCATACATACTCATTGACCAAGGCATGTGCCTATATGAAACATTAAGGTAGCAGTTTTTCTCTCAATACGTTGCTAGTGTGATAGAAGAGAATGTGATAAAATTTAAAAGCAGCCATGACCATAGCAATGTACCAATGGTTTCAAATCAGACCTTAGTCGAATTGGTGCATATATGCATGCATAACGTAAATAAGGATCAAAGTACTGTTATTATATATATGGTGATGAAAATCCAACCAAAAGGTGCATGAATGCACTTAGCCTTTTTCACTTCTTATATTTTCTTTGTTATTATTAAGTTAAATGCTTATTGATTCAGGACTATGATTATTATTGTCCATTTTCCCATTTTATTGGTAATTCTTCTCATAAGCTTATAGTACCATTGAATACCTATTAGTCTCTCATCCTATCATATACCTATATTTACTAATTATTCACATGTATATGAAATTATAATTTTTTATAGGGACACCAGCACTCAAGACCCCTACTACTTTATAGTAGGCTTTGGCAATGGAACCAATATCATACAACAATATACTGTTGGAGCAGAAGATCTGGGTCACCTTCAACAAATTATTGCAATAGGTATGTGAAGATATATGTATGAATCTATTCGTGCGTAGGTTTTTATAAGTGCTTAGGGTAGAAGGGCATGAATGTGCATTTATATTTGTATTTGTGTACTAATATGCTTATTAATATCTCCAGGGTATACGCAATAAAGTGGGTTCTATGAATCTATATATAAGGCCTCTGTAATTAATATGTAATATGTCTTTTTTAATATATCAAGCGTTAATTATTGACTGAAAAATATTAGTCAAAAAATAACCAGCTAATCAATGGCAACTGAACGAAAACACAAAGAAGAGAAAAAAAAATACAGCAGGACTTAGCCTAAGCATGTGCGTGTATGTGTACACACATTTTCATGTATATGGTTTTGTATGTTTTTAATAGTATATGTATGCTTTAAATAGCATATGTATGTATTTGAATATAGACGTGCAAAGGCTTCTGTAACCTCATATGAGGAATTACATGCGTTTTTATGGTTGTATGCAGGAGAATATTTTCTATTCATAAGCAATGAGACGGAGGGATGCAAATGTATGTTTAGTAAAGATTGGACTGGCCATATTTTCTATGTCGTTTGCTATCTTCATAAAAAAAAGATTTATATGTATTTAAAAGGAAAGTATCGTATCAAACATACAAATGGAGATATGGCCATCTCTACTCTATGTAAGTATATTGGAGATCTTCACAGTCTTGTGCATCATTGTCTATATTTTCAAACATATGAATATGCTTTTTATTTACGCATATACATACATATTCATAAATTGAACTATTCCCTGTTCCTTTGGAACTATTGCAGGCTCGTATAACAACACAGATTATCCCCCTGAAGTACTTTACTCAAAGAACTGGAATCTGATAATGGCCAACAATGATCCAGCCTCAACTGATATTATAGAAGCATCTTTACCATCATTAACAATAATGGAGTCACAGTTTAAGACCTCGGATGTTGAAAGGGAACAATTAACTGTAATGGCTTTTCCTGCATGGATAACACCTAAAACAAGCCATAAAGGCAATGATGTAGATATGTCTACGACATCAAATCCTGATATAATCACAGACTCACCTTTGCTATCTACTCCCATGCCCATAACCACATCCCCCAAGCTTGCTCATCCTACTGGACCGGTATGATGGGTTTGCTTACATAATTGGATGCATATTATTCTTGATAGGGTTGAAGGATTGCTCTCACAATACAAAGTTCACATTTCCTTTCCTTAATACTCCTCCCCTCTAAAACACAGTGTTATCTTTTAATATCCCTTTTTGTACCTTTCACAATCTTACGCCAATTCTCTTCTCGATATACCTTTTGATTATACCCATTCTGATGATGATACTGTTCAATTCTCACCCAAACCTTTCAATAATCATTGTATTGTTTTTTTCATTTAATTCAGCGATTTTGATAAAAAATTAACCAACCAGTACCTAGGACCAGGTCTAAAATATAATCAGCCATTTTATTGTGTAATTTACCTTATTATGCGTGTAGAAGTATGTGTCAATATAAGTAGTGTCCAATAATAATTACTATCACTTCTCAGCCACCCACATCATACACTTTCATGTGTCTTTTTTTGACCTTTTCCTGAGTTCCCAAGCACGTATGGACTTTCTATATGTTTATGTGTATTTTATCTATAAATACTTAGTGTTGTATATTTCCCACTTTGTGTTTGATAATTTTTAATTATTTTTCGTTATCACATATAATGACAAACATTTGCTTTGTTATTTTCTACTTTTCTTTCTGTACATTTTTCTTTGGAACATATGCTTAAACATGTACAAAAGGTTCATATTGGCATATATGCAAATGCATATATTTGTAATATTTTTTTCTTACTTTATATTTTTATCAGATTATCAATATTGTAGGTGGCGGTGACATTCCAACTACTCCACACGACACCGGACTGGAAGCTATGATAGTGGATGACCCAACGCCCATAGACTACGTATGGGTGTTTGGTCCCCTAGCTATTTATATTCTACTCTCAAGTAAGTTAGAATTGTGATTATTGCAATTACTATAACTATCACTATTACTATTACTGTTACTACTACTATTACTATTACTATTTGTAAATTGGTGTATCAACCATTATTCTCTTCCCGTTATCCTTTTGTCTCAGTTAACATAAGATCTTACACAGTGTTTTCCTTTAGCACTGTCAATTTCTTCCCAGTCGCCCACATATATGCTAAGTGCTATTATAAATATAATATATATTATGGATAGTGAGAAACACCAACATCAGTCTGGAATTATTGTTATTATCATACTTTTTCTAGGTCCACCATCTCTCAGTTCCTTTTGTTCCCTTCATTGTGCATTCCTATGTAAGTAGGATTGGATGTTTGTTTTAATGCCACACAAGCACATAAAGTTTCAAATATGCAGATGGCTAGCTATAGACTACCATTGTGGCCAATTTTTAGACAGTGCTAGTCTTATTATTACTATTGGGTCTCTTTATATCCATTATCTTTTAAGATGATTTTAATCATGGACCCCGTTTACTCATATTTATTTGTGTTTTCTCTTTATGTTTCGTGTTTAAATTTTAATAGTTGATATGGCTTCAGTTTTGAGCCTGGTTTGGACAATTGGTAAACTGGACTTAATATAACGTTTGTCAAATCACTCTTTTAAAGCCAACGTAATTATGAATGGTGGATAGTGGCTGGGCCACTATTGATCTGACTGGTTTTTGCATTGGTCTTTATTTCATCGTACTTTTTTTTTGTAATATATATATATATCAGCACCAAGTTGTATTATTTCAATTGACGACAAACGGCCAGATTAATTTAATTCTTAACCAGCCTCTTCCCCTGCAGTGGCTATCCTTTATAATATATTCTGGATATGCCTGTCAATCCGAAATAAGAAAAAATATAGACGGGAGATCAAGAGAAATCAACGGGAAAAGTGGAAACGTCAGTCAAGAATGAAAAGGAAAAGGAAGGAGGAGGAACAGGATAAAGTGGTGGGGTTGGAGATATATACAGGTAATTGCCGTAGACATACATAGAGATAAATTAACATAACCACACATCCATACTCATATAGAAACATGCATTTATTTGCATATACGTGCTAGTTTATATGCATAATTGTACATATTCTAGCCTTCTTTCTATTACGTTTACCTTCTCATTATATCTACCTATTATGGCCGCAAGGTTTAAGTTTTTATAGTAGTAAGCATGTTAATTAATCCTCTCGCCTATTGGAAAATTGAACACAGACCCTCGTGAAGAAATGCTAGTGCGATTGGTCATGGAGCAATCATTACAGATGAACTCCTACACACAGTTACTAAGTATGACTATAGCTTTACGTCTGTCATTTTATTATCAAATTACGCAAATGCACCCAAAAACATACACGTGCACATAAAGTTCGTATGTGTCTGTTATATAATTGGATAGATATATTCTTCTTGATCTCCCTAGTCACATGGTCGACAACGACTCATTATATCTATATCACTTATTACCTCATAACATATCATACATTCATCCAATTTATTATGCAATCCTAACCAACCATAACGGATTTCACAGCATCACTTGATACTAGGGAAGATTCCTATGAAATGATGGAGCATAAAGGAAGAAAAACTTCATCTGTCTCAGGTAGCAGACGGGAAACACTTGATACTATGGGAGATTTTTATGAAATGATGGAGCATAAAGGGAGAAAAACCTCATCTGTCTCAGCCAACAGACGGGAAACACTTGATACTATGGGAGATTTCCATGAAATGATGGAGCATCAAGGGAAAAAAGCCTCATCTGTTTCAGCTAGCAGACTGGAAGTCTAATTATTTATATAGTGGCTTTTTTTTTATTTTAATTTATTTTGAAAGGAAAAAGAATGTATTTTAAGTGTATAAGAGAGGTTAGTAAGCTCATATTATTAGCTCGTAGCATAGTATCGTATCACTGGATTGGATAAATGACTACATGATAAAAAATATGCAAACTTATGCATGCATGGATATAGATATATATCGACATGAGTACATTGGTACTTAAAAGTATTATATAGGTTCAAAATAGCTCTATACATGATTAATGTCAATTTTTAGTACAGACATGGCCATCAGCATATTAAAGTTCGTGTATGTAATATATATTTAAACGCATAAATATAAATACTTGAATATATAGATTTAGACACAGAAGTATGCATTTTAAGAGACTATATATATATAATTATACGTAATTATGGTCCTACATTCCCAACTACAACGGATGTAGGCAATATTTTCTAGATGTAATCTACAAATAAAAATGGTTTGCAGATTAATACATACATTATTATTACTTCAGTGCTCATTGCAAATAGATGATAAAAGTATATAACCAAGATTTTAAATGATATGATTGAGCTTTGTAATGAAGAATAAGCATTACCCGCATTATGTTGTGCACTTGTTGAAACATCAAATTGATGGGATAATATTTTTCCTCAAGTCACTGACAACGTATACCTTAATATATGGGTTGATTTAAATGTCAGACTATAGTTATGCTATAGTTTGTATTCATTATAGCTTACATACTCAAAATTAATGTTTCACACTGGAAGAAAATTATCTACAATATAACACTACTGTTAGACTAACATGAACGTCCATCTTATGTCTGTTTCCCATCACACAAGCATTTTGGGTGCCCAGCAATACAAAGTTGAAACAGCAAATTGAGAATTTAGTAGATGAAATACGCTAATGATTACTATATAGTTTTCCATAAATTTAAATAATTACATATTTTTTACATGGCTAGTGCAGTTAACCAGATATTAACACTAATCAAAAAGATTTTTTTATTAAAAAAAATCAAAAAAAAAAATCGGTGATTAGCCTAGGGATAATTAGGATAGTGTACAGTGTAGTATATAGATCAGTAAATTGACTAAACCATTAAATGGAAAGTCCACAACTGTTTTAAATATGATCAGAAAGAAGGCAATAAAAATGCAGTAGTACACTATATTCATTGAGAAACATGGCACTACTTGTAAACACTGCTTTAAATTGTCTATTTATTTGGTTAAAAATAAGGAATATTGTATTACATCCTCTTAAATGAGTTGGCTAAATATTCTGGGGTTATAGCATGTATGATCTGGGTTTCATTATTGTCTTATATAAAATTATAATAATATCAATACCCATTAATATATATTACTATGATTTTTATAGTTCAAATTACTTTAACGTTATAAAATTTTATAAAATATTTTTACTTAATTTTCTGTGGAGTATTGCCAGTAGCACTTGGTGTACAAGAGCTTAAACCCACATCTAAATATATAATTATAATATAATAATACCCACTACTGTATTACGATATCCATTCTTTAAGAATGCATAT
>NAOQ01000054.1:63033-82277 GCA_002751075.1 Ichthyophonus hoferi | reverse complement strand
CCTGTATGAAGTACATTTCACTTTTGAATATCTAAAGATATATGCTATGTTTATGTGCGTGGCTATTGCTATGCTATATTAATAAACCAATATTAAAACGTTTATATTGTAAAATATACTATTGTGGTGCGGCTTATTATACATTTTAGCTATGTTGTTTGGCCTTAATGTCAATGAAAAAGTAGTTTCACAAATAATTCATTTATTGTTGTATACAAGGTGTTCCTTACACATGAAAATACCAAAAAAAAAAAAAAAAAAAAAATAATCACGATACTTCGCCTAATCTATAAATATGCATTATAGTGTCTTTTGATAGCCATTTGACTCATTAATTTAGAAGTATTAATAATTTTATTATATTGCTAACTATCGGTTACGACCATACCTGGCAGAAAGCATCACACCGCATCAAATATATTTATATAATATAATGTATTTGTTTTAATTTTATAGTAATCTATATTACTAGTAAGAAATGATTCAATATACTGACAGGTCAGTGCATTGGCGGAACTATCCTACATTAAACCTTGCTCAGTATAATGGCCAATTTGATTGGCGGGATCCAACATCTACGCAGTTCATTAGTAATACCTGGAAAATGATTTAATAAAACCTTTTCACCTATTAGTCTGATAGGGAGAGGTCAATTTCATCTAAGACCATATTTCGGTCCGCAAGTATAAGAAATAATACCAATGTTGTTCTTTCTGCGTACAAGCAGTGAGTCATGCAGATCGTCATATTCCAATAGGACATGTGTAATCCGTAACAATGACTCATTATTTATCTATATTATAGTATAACATATATTCTATTCATTTATTATCAGCTATTAATCAAATAGTAGAGATTAGCTTATCAAACCTACGTAGTAACGATTCAGATTGAGATTAATTCCTATATACCATAATATATTAAGTATACAATTTGATCCAAATTCAGTCTCACCGCATCACATGTATTTATAATGGTATAGATTAACCACTCTGTGGTTGGTACGGAGCTTCTGGTTTTGTTTACACTATAGTCCGCCATCTGACATGCATCATTGTCAGGGTAACGGCTTAAGACAAAAACAGGGTATATTTGCCCTATATTTTTTACAATATGCATACCCAATAATTGTATGCATAAACATGCATGTGTAATATATAGTAGGTAGTACAATATATGCATATCTAACTGGACGAATCACTATCAGCATCCCAACCTTCCCCAAATGCTTCTTTGAGAATCTCTTTGACCCGATCATTTGCAGTATCTGAATCATTCGAATCGAATCCATCTGATAGCCAATGAAAGAAAAAATTAGAAAGTTGTAGAATATTATATTCATGCATGGTATGATAATATGATAGTTTATATAATCCTATAAAAGGATTATGAAGGTTTGATGGCAACAAAAAGAAAAAAGTAAAATACACAGCCTAAATATAAGAATAGGGATGTATGTACATATATACACATATATACACATAACCACAGATATTCATATAAAAAAGTTCTATATATATCGTTTATCTATAAAGTACGCTTCTCTATATTATAATCTATTTATATCTTGGGTGAAAGAAAAACTATTAACCACAAACTAGAGTTAGACTGACAATCGTCAAATCACTATCCATTTACCATATATATATACATCCATGCATACATATACATAACATTCACTTACCACTCTCCTCTCCATCCACCTCCTCCTCCAAGTACTGTAATACCTGATCGTTCATCTTCAATGATGCCTGTAGCATCTGATCAATACTATTTGGTTGGCCGGTTGGTAGATCGCGATCGGAAAGTAGATCTCTCTATACAAGTTGAAATGATTAAACCAATTAGATCTCTTCTCTAATATTATTGATACATTAAAGATTTTAAAATATATAACTATGGTGGTTGATTCGATATGTATATATATAAAGGGTGGTTTTAGATCTCCATTACAATATTGGAATAAATATATGTTTTTTTTAAAAAAAGCATATAACACATGATCACTCATGTAATTAACACATGATCAATACTATTTGACTGGCCAGTGGGACAATCGCAATCACGAGGGAAATACGAGGGAGATCTCTTTGATAGTGTTATTTTATTATATAGTATTATAAAGTATTATAAAAGTTAAACTGACTAGACCAATTAGATCTCATTCATATTATTGAAATGTATAGTTTAAAAATAAAGCCTTTTATGACCCAATAATAATACATTGAAATTTTTAACTTTAAAAACTCAAAATTATGGTGATTGATTCGATATGCATAGGTATATCGAGGGTAGTTATTGGTAAAAAAACATATATATTCCTCCTTGACTTAGATCACTAACATTCAATCCTAGTTTAATTTCAAAACAGGTTAAAATGAATATCCATATATAATAATAATATTATATAGATTTAGAAACCAAAGCATTATTTTGTTTCAATTTCATCGCTTGATCTTCAGGATGTAAGTAGATAGATAAATAGATAGGTAGATAAGTAGATAGATTGTTACATATAATTTAAATTCAAAATATTATAATGTAATATTTTGATTCATTAGCATAATCATACCACAAATCTAGATCATCCTCGCCTTATCAAATATAATACTTACAGCAACGTTCACCAACAGTCCATCAACGCCATACATCAATAATAGCCGACCAAATTTAACATATATTCAGACATAATAATCGAATATATTATTGGCTAATCCGTTTTTTATTATTAAAAAATAAATACTAATTATTAATACTCGCATACACATAACTGTATATATAACTACGTACATAGGCATATACTCAGTCAAAGTTCATTATAAAGAAATTCTGTTGTTTCAGTTTGACGTGTATTATGTATATATGTATTTATGCATTTATGTATGCTACTGTTTCAATATGACGTGCAGCCTTATAGCTATTTGATTCATAGTGGAACATCACAACATAATATCTATATGTAGAAAGAGAAAAGAGAGAGGAGGATGGGTTGATAATGAGAATATAGGGTTAGGTACGGGGTAATAGAATAGAGACAGCGTAATATAAGGAGAATGCATGCGGGTGAATAAAAAACAATAAAATAAAATAGAAACAAAAATAAATACAAAACCAAATATGGCCATATATAGGTATAGGATATCTATAGATGGTAGGGTGTACCTGTGCTTGAATGGCTGTAGATCTATCTTCCTGAGTATCCATTGGGTCGTTTTCTAGCACAGCTATTTGTAATTGGCATAAAGCTGCCTCTTCCATCTACATGAGCATAACAATATGATTAGTATGTATGTATATATGTATCTGTGTATGTATGTGCATGTAGATATATGTTCTTCTAGCATAAGCATTGCTGAATGGTTGGGTCATATCTATGGTATATATATATACATACATACACACAAACATACATATATACATGCACACTTACACACATACACATATACACGCATATATACACACATACATATAAATACATATAATATGGGCCCCACCTGGAGGGCAGACAGCTGTGTAATATAACTAGCATGTATCCTTTGCAACATCACTCTCTCCATCTCTAGCTCCTTTAAGAGGTCTGAAGGACGCATGTTCAGATGGGCATCTCTGGTCGGGAGGAAAGGGAGGTGTGGGTATAGGCATGGGTATACATGTGGATATATATGTGTGTATATGTATCTATATGTATGTAGCTGTCTGTCCATAGTTGTGTATAGAAACATATATACAAGCTAGTGCTCATATACAAGCATGTTACTATATGTATATATATCCAGCTAATTGTATCCCCTGACCCTATTAGGCTACCATGCACACCAACGCCATTTACAACAGTCGTTTCCTATTCATCTATCATGTATGTCTACAGGTATATAACCATACATATGTACACGTATATATATACATATATATCTTCACACAAAAGTGTGTACACTCAAGGTATTTATTTAACAATTGGTTGGTATATTTATTTATAAAAGTATGTTTGTATATGTATATTAGATCAGAGATAGACAGCAGGCCGCATGTTATACCTAATTCACATGCATGCACTAAAGAGAAAGGAAGATAGTAAATAAATTCCAAGCCAGTCATGATAGTAGAATAATATGGTGATATAATAATGTATAATAATAGGATAGTATAATAGTATGTTAGTATAATAGTATGATAGTATGGCAGTATGATAGTATGGGAGTGTAGTAGTATGGTAGTATAATAGTACGGTAGTATGATAGTATGGTAGTACGATAGTACGGCAGTATAACAGTATAATAGTATAATATTATCATAATATGGTAGCTTAATAGGAAAACAGTATGATGGTATAATAGTATGATGGTATAATAATATTATAGTATAATGTTGTGATAGTATAATAGTATAATCGTATGGTAGTATAATCGTATGGTGGTATAATACTGTGATAGTATAATAGTATGATAGTATAATTTTATCGCAGCAGTGTGTACCTATGTTGAGTGGCATCTACACGTTGGCCCCGAAACCCATCTGTGAATACATAGATATAAGTAGTGGGATACAATTACTAATTATATTACGGGTATGTATAGTTATATACAAGTATACAACCATATGTGTATACATACGTACACAAACGTACGTACATACATACATATATAGATGCATAATCTTATATACTTATATAAATACATATACATGTATACATATACAACTATACCATTAAATATTCCTATAACTTAGCAAGTATCTATATATAAAGGCACAACGAGAGGCCCACACGATGAAGTTGAGGTTACATCTTTCCATCCACAGTAATATTTTAAATTTTGGGTGAAGGAATATATATAGCGTGATAAATACGGTCTTATTTGGGTTTTAAAAAATAAAAAGCATAATACATATTAACTGAGATAAAATAGTTTCAGGTTATTTCTAGCCCAGCAAAACCGTTTCCATAATAATATGTATGTTTACATGTATGTATATAGTCATGTTTGAATGCTACCAATAGTGGATTGTGATTAATGGAGCACTGTAGTGGATAAGTAAAGAAAGAAAAACACAACAAGCATATATAGTCGCATACCTGTAAATGGGTACTAATTTATTTAAGTACACATATACACCTACATTTACATATTTATACACCATATCTATAGAAAAAAAAAACACGTATTTGCATTATGTATTTTCACAAATACAAGTCAATGTACACTCATTGTTTTTCTCTCCACCTTCACCTTTACTGGCCCGTACACCCTCTAATCAGAATATGACACTCACCAGGCTGGTTGTCCTGTACAGAGGGGCAGGGCGATAGCGGCAATAAATCGTAGTGTTCCATGAGAATGATAATAATCAGAAGATAAAACTTATACGTCGGAAAGCAATATATGGATGAGTGAGCAATAGCACGGTTAATTTAAAACCTTGCATATATATATACTCTATGAGTTAATATCGGTTCTTGGTTCTTGTTTGATAGATATAACATACACAATTCTATAACGTGGTGGCTGGTCTATATTAATTTCCTAATAACCCACCGCAACATATAGGGAAATACTTATACGAAATCATTTATATTAGCATACTAACATATTAACACGACATACAATATAAAATCTCAGAAATAATACTGTACATACATAACGGAATAAATAATATAACTTAAACTCTACAGTTGGAATATGGCTGCCAATCTCGGATCTAATTTTAATAGCCAATAATATATTCCAATATAATACCATATATGATTATTCAAGGCACCTTGTATTGGTTAATGCAATTTTGGGATTTCAGTGACTTATGGCTTATAACATAGTCCTATTAGCATGTTTCCACCACATATTATATATTATATGTTATAATATAATATAATATATAAAGATAATACTATATATATATTAAATGGAATTAATAATAGAGCATATAATCTCAATACATTTTTGTTTGGCAGCGAATCTCCAATCTCATTTTTCAATAACCAATAATATAGGCTCATAAAATATCATATATGGTTATTCAAGGGCACTTTATATTGATCAATGCGATTTTAGGAACGCATACTGCAGTTTGTTTCTCGCATCATAAACAGGTAATGGCTATGTTACAGTGTTTGTCGCTTGAATGTAAAGTTTTTCAGCCAAATTACAGCTGATGCAACCATAAATATGTTAAAAGACATGTAATTCGTTATAATGATTCCTTATTTATTTCTGTTAGAATATAACGTACATTCTATTTATTAATTGTCTGCTATTGAATTAGTATTACGGATTATCTATCAGACCTATGTAGTTATGATTAAGACTGAGATTAATTCATGTATACCATAATGCAAAAAAATACACTGTTTAGTTTAAATTCATTCTCACCGCATCGCACGTGTTTTAGAATAGCATAAATTAACCCCTGTGTGGTTGAGGTGGGGCTTTCAGTTTTTATTTACGGTTGAAGTATTTCAGTAACTACAAAAGTTTTAGCTGAAAACGTCATGATGTCTAGTACAAAAGTACTTATTGTTGCTAAAATACTTTAACATTTACAGTATGGTCTGCCATCTAACATGCGTCATGGTCAGGGTAACAACTTAAAATAAAGACAAGGCATGTTTATCCTATATTAATGTCTCCGTATTATTGGCTTCTATAATGATATAATTAATCCTTCCAAGATAAAAACTGTTCTTTTCATTGGTTATGAATGCTCTTAAAACAACACTAATCATGCCCATAACACCAGAAAGCGCACCATTTGTATCCCTTTACGTTAGGCCAATATGTATATACGTACACCTTCATGTATGCATACAGGCCTATAGGTGTTCTGGTTTATCACAATAAATTAGCAAACAACCCATTGAATAATCGGAGTAGCACCAAAAACTGTGCATTTATATACACTTTCAATACTTAGTTTAATAATACCATACAAAACTACTGCTATAATACACATGTACTGGACAATCATACAGTAGTATAACAACATAATAAGATAGTATCAGAATCTGTGTCAGTTCCAGCTTTTTGTCCACAGCTGTCGGAATCGCCAATTGTGTATTTAATAATAATTAATTTTGCTGGACCAGTGGTAGTAATAGTCACTTGATCAGATTTGTCTTTAAGGTACAGTTGTAGCAATAGAGGTTCTATAGAAGGCCCATCTACCGACTCTCTAGGTAATGGCTGTAGTCATTATACTTCTGTTCTAATTTAGAAGAAATTGTTGGAGCCAAAGCGTTCAATGTCTTTTGTCACAGTTTATTCTTTTATAATACAAGACCAAGCCATCCAAATAAGGACTTGATAATATAAAATATTAAGATAAGATCATACAATCCTAGTGGGCTCGGTAATCTGTTATAAATTGTATTAGCCAATAAGAATGTTTTATGATTGGTCTCATTTAGGCTATTGCTTATATCACCTTAAGTAAAGAGTGGAAAGTGTACAAAAGGAACAAAAACTACCAATAAAAAATACTGGTTTTCAGTCGTCACCTCTTATTAGTTGATTTATCTGCTTAATGTTTTTATATTACGTCTATAGAGAGAGATTCAAGAGCAGCTAACGAGAGCGTTAGCTTGCCCTTTACTTGACGACGACTATTTGATAGAACTCAGTACAACAAAGACTGATCCTATTTACAATAGGACTTGATGCTTTGATTGCTTGAGTGCGAATGTGGAAATTGCACAACGAGATCGATCAATAAGGAGTGATACACTACAATTTAAATAATAAATTGTTACAATCTAATATTAGTGTAATAATACAATAAAAAATTATTGCTATAACACTTATGTACAGTATGATCATACCGTAGTATAACAACATCATAATAAAATGGTATTAGAATCTGTGTCAGTTCTAACGACTTGTCTACAGCTTTCGGGATCTCCAATTGTATATTTGATAGTGGTTAATTTTGCTGGACCAGCGGTAGTAATAGTCACTTGATCAGATCTGTCTTTAGGGCACAGTTGTAGTAGTAGAGATTCTATAGTAGGCCCATCCACCGACTCTCTAGGTAACTGGCTGTTATCATATACCTCTGTTCTAACTCAGAAGTAATTGATGCCTTGATTTGCTTGGGCGTGAATGGGGAAATTGCACAACGAGATCGATCAATAAAGAGTGATATACTACAATTTAAGTAATAAATTGTTACAATCCAATGTTAGTATAATAATACAATACAAAACTATTGCTATAATACACATGTACAGTATGATCATACAGTAGTATAACAACATCATAATAAAATGACATTAGAATCTGTATCAGTTCTAGCGACTTGTCCACAGCTATCGGGATCTTCAATTGTATATTTGATAGTAGTTAATTTTTCTGGACCAGTGTTAGTAATAGTCACTTGATTGGGTATGTCTTTAAGACTCAGTTGTGTAGTAGAGGGGGGTTTATAGAAAGCCCATCTACCGACTCTCTAGGTAACTGGCTGTAATTATCATACTTCTGTTCTAATTCAGAAGTAATTGATGATTTGATTCGTTTGGGTGTGAATGTGGAAATTGCATAATGAGATCAATCATTAAGAGGTGATATATTACGATATAAATAATAAGTACTGTCACTATTTAATGTTAGTAAATAGTTCTCTGAGTTCTGAACGAGCGAGGGATCTAGACACTGACTATCATATGTGAGTGCTAACGGTTTGTTAGATATTGTAACAACGATGTGATTATTACATACTTATAATTAAATGCAACGTATTTGTGTTACAAGAACTATTTCTTTTTGCTACTTACTGCGCATGTATGAGGATGGGTATTTTATTATTGACTTTTTTTTCTTCTTTTATACTGCGTTTTGTCGCTTAATGATGCCATTTATAAATATTCGTATTGGACAATACATATCCTGAAAGGTCCTAGAGACCCACTAGAAATGTCTATAATGTTGCACCATCAGAGATCCACTAGAAATGAATGAGCTCAAAAAGGTTATGCTAGTGCCTCCTTATATAGCTTATTAGCTGATATGTATCGCCAAATTCATTATAACTAAAATTATGTATCGACAAATTATTTATAACCACCCGTTAACGATCTTGTAGCAAATAACATATATTTAGAAGCAATAATAACAGCTACATATGCAATATATATAAAACATAAAATAGCTAGTTGTACTTAAAACTAGAATATTAACGGGTTTTGTCCAAAAATATTCATAATGGTCCGGCTCACTGCACGGTTATAGTTTATTATTTTATTCTAGGTTATATTATATTTGTTTATTACAGGTTTTATTCATTCTATAATGCAATCAATTCATATATTAACTGTAGAAATTAGTTAGTTGCATAATTTTCAATCCAGTAAATTGATTGGCCAATACATACTATGTGACCAGTTAAACCAATAAGGTATTTGGCTAAAGAGTCATTTTAGTAAGGATATATTAGAACATTTGTAGTAAAGAATGGTTGGAAAAGTATACAAGGAACAAAAATAACTAATAAACGGCGTGTCATTTTACACGCAAACTTTACATAAGTAATAAATACGGACTTTATTTTATTTTCATACGTTCCTTGTGTACGGTTTCTTTCAACACTTTGAGCAGGTCTATATATGGTATTATATATCTTATGAGTATGAAGGTCTTCATCTGTGATACAGTCGGTACATCTATTCGGCAGCGAGACGGAATAAATAAATAAAATTTCTTTATTTTTTTTAGTATATATACATGTAGATTTGCATTATATGCCTGTAATGTTCAGTTACTATTCAATAAAAATATTATAATAGCTAAAACACAGGCTGCCTATTGACATCACGTACACTAGATTTAGTCCTGTCATCCATACATATTAGCGCAAACCCTATTCTAAAGCTTGATGAATTACCAATCAATCAGCACTACGCTATTAACCAGTAAAAACATTGATTGTTCATAATTACGTACCAAATAACCTTAGGAATAAATATTTTTGTATGTCTTTAAAAAAGCATAATAACAATAAGCAAATATACTCTCAAAGTAATGTAAAGATGTTTTGTTCCAACAAAAACGAAAACCTGTGGGTCACATTGAATCATTTCTTTCAGATAGGAAGATACACTAACACAGACCATCTACACTGCTTAATGAACTAAATTGCTAATATTAAGTAAGGTATGTATTATAAGGTACCTAGACCTTTGAAAGGATGACAAGACCTACTAGGTGAAATGCACTATGTCACTATCATTTGATATATTTAATAATAATAAAAAGAATAATAATACGTAACTTAGAGCATATACATATATGTTATCGAACATCAAGTTCGTGATTTAAATTATTTTGTCCTACTCTAGTGCATCAATATTACACGATCATATATGATCAGATTCATTAGATTGTGACGGGAATCTGCAGGCAACGTTGCGTAGACTATGCTCCAAAAGAATTATATTTATATCTACATGTATAGGTATATACTGGTTCTCTGTTATTCTTATTTATACACATATATGTGTACATGCTAGTAAGTTCCGCACAGCAGACTACAGCACCAATCCATCTGATTTAGAAGAACTGGCAACCTTTTGAAAGCATTCTGTAGATAATTGAGGTATCAATAATAGTATTGTTATATATAGGCTATGGTCTATATGATTGCCACACTATATATAATGGTTATTTTTAACTTATTCTAGCAGGCTATCTATAGCGTGTGCTCTTTCCTTTTTATATATATTTCTCATCCAATAATCTGCAAAATTAAGATAAAATTCTAGTCAGTATCATATAGATACAGCTGTTGGCTACGGTATATATTTTGCTCATTATTATATCTCTTATAGGTAAGCTATGTTATGCATGTATTCGGAAAAGAGACAGAGCCTAGTAGCGTCGCAATCACCTGTAGTACCCAACTACAACAAGCATGGCCACTTATACATACACACACACCTTGGCTCTTGGCTATAATATCCTCATTCATCATATCACATATCTCAGCCATCCTATGTGCCAATCTATCGTTTTCCATCTGTATTCCCCTGAAGTCCTTTAGTAAAGATTCATTTTCCATTGATACCTCTGTAAATGATAGAATAGTGTGTTATGTTACTACAATGCCTACAATCAATTCATTTTGAAATAAAATTATGCGGGAGTGGTAAAGATAAAGGTAATCTAAGTTATAGAACAAAGCTTGCTACTACAATCGTCAATATACAGTGAGAAGCTAATTTCTAAAATAATTTTTAGTAGTATATTGTCAGAATTTTATCTCACACAATGAGGCATGAAAGCCATATAATAAAAATAAAAATAATAGTAGCAGTTAAGGAACAATCTCTTACATGATTAGATACAATCCTAATTAAATAATTAACATGCTAAATCACTAATTTTTTTCTAAATAAGGGAGACTCTCAATCAATTCACGTTGTAGTGAAAGGGTCTGGGAGTGATAAAGATAAAGATAACCCAGGGAAACCTGACAATAAGGAGGTCAAGTATCGTACTATATTCAAGTGGGTGCGTGTCTATATATGTATCTCTGTGTATGGAAGTCTTATAGTGATATAGCAGTATACAATGTCACATAATAATATACAATACATTTAGGATTTTAGAGCAATATCAATCGAGGAAATGAAAGTAAATGTCTTTAAGTATGAACCTTAAAGCTTGATAAATGTGATCTTTTTTTTACAAAGTGTATGTATACACAACAATGAATGAATTAAAAAAAAAAGATGTAAAAACCAAATATATTGAACGGCGTACGTGTACTTATAAAATGACGTATGTGCTTATTTATATGAATGCGTAGAAGAATAAAATAAACGTACCACCAACAACCCGAGCCAGCTGTATTATAATTTCTCCTAGTTGTGTATCTGACAATACTTCCAAATCATCTGCAAGAAACAGGAGTATTGTTATGAGTGGGCTGATATATATATTATTGTTCGTAGATATAGATATGGTATTACAGTACCCTGACATATTATATTATATTATATACAAATTATTTATACCCTAGTATACAATGTATATTAATATACAAAAGAAAGCCATATCTATAAACGCATTTAAATATATCACAGCAAGGGTGTCAAAGCTACATCCTAATGAGTGCTATAAATTTAAAACAAAACCATTTGTCATATCATTAACTCATATGACTTTAACTTTCCCATCAAAAATTTCTTGAAGCGACAGATTAACAGCAATGGTTTGAATACTATATATGACTATAATAGTGCATATACTAGACACATAACAAGTAACCAGATATATATATACTACCTTTAGAATAAGTGGTGTTTATCATCTTAGCCAACAGTTTATCTTTCCTACTACGACAAGGCGAATCCATTGTGATAGCAGTTCCGTCCACATTAACATATTTATCCGCAATTTTATGATTAAAACCATCCCATCCTAACGATTTTTTTGGTTTTCGTCTACCCTCGTAAACTGTACCAGATGAAGCAAGTAATGTATCTAACGATATCTTATCATAGTCAGGGCATAAATCTTCAGTAACATAAAGAGAATTTGGTCTACTTAGAAAAAATTCAGATGTAGGACGTGAAGCAACAGATGTTTTGGTTCTAATCATACTAGAATCGATTTTGGGAGTAACAATGCTGGGCTCCATGTTGGTAGTTCTACTTTCCTATTTTATATAGTGTATATACTCCTGTAATTTGGCGCTTGGATGTATAATTGGGTATTTGTTATATCGTGTGATTGTGAACTTAGCTTGTGTAGTTGTTGCAAATATGTAAAGTTACTATCACAATTCAGTTATTAATATATAGATATTATGTTAGCGTAACTATCGTCAGGCTGTCTAATAACGAGGAAAGGCTTCCAATTCAAAACTACACCAAGTACAGAGAACAATAGAAAAAAGTGAGGCGTAATATATCAATTATAGAATCTTAATACATAAGCAAAGAGCAGACACTGGTAAATGACGGAAAACAAACTAACACATAAACGCTAGACTGCAAAGTCACCGCATAAGTAATACGATAAGAATGGTTTCCACATCCTTTTATATCGCACATATTATTGGCTACGCTTCCTAACCGGATAATATATTGGTTATCTTTCTTATGCGGATATGTTATTGGCCATCTATACTAATATAGATGTGTGATTAACTACCAATAACTTTATGGAATGCCTTTGGGTAATTTTATCTTAAAATAATCTAATCATATAATACGACGAAGCTGACCTCGTGCCCGACTATTTTTGACATTAGAGGAAAGTATGAGTGATAAGTTCATTTTTCAGCTTTAGTATTCAGACTAAAAACGAATAGTAACTCAGCTATAATGTAAAATAACTACAGAATTTTTTTTTTGTAATATTATATGTTAAAACATTGCTCAGATAGAGCTTAGGCATTTAAAGAATATCTTTTTGGTAATCATAGATGTGCCAATGATAGATAGGTCAATAAAAGTCAAGTATAATCCGATCAGATGCTAATGAATAGTTGGAACGTGTCATGGAATGTGAAGTGCTTTGTGAAGGCATGTAGTACTTTGTGAAGGCATGTAGTACTTTGTGAAGGCATGTCGATAGGGTACAAGAAAACTGGCTGGCAGGAAATATATAAAATCTAGATAATCCAGGAAAAAAATTAGTGCTATAATAATGACAATAATTTTTTGGAATAGAAATTGTTACGATGGTTGATGAAAGCTACATTTCTTGGCATCACAATCTCCTATCCATTATTTGCAAACCCGGTGTGCCACGTGGTAGATTGCTGATCTAAGAGGAGTGTGAACGTGTTTTTTTATTATTATAGCAGTGGCACTATGTTTCCTTATATTAAACATCATCAAAAATTACTGAAGCTTGTAGTTCCGAAATGTATTAAATATAACATGTTAACATCAATTTCTATTCTAGTTACATCTATATGTATAACAAGTGTAATACGAAATAAGAGTTTTTATTAGCAGCTCTACGACTAATTAGTCAGGTACTCTATTGGTGTGATAGTTACGTATAATGTCTATTAGTAGCCATAATACATTATTCTAATATCACCTCACCTTGACCTGTCTATACATGTAAGCTATCACTGTCCTCATCATCTCCTCGTTTTCCTGTATGCTCTATCCAAAAACGTTTTCTCTTTGGCTGACCTCTAATTAAGCTTATCTATATGAGACGTTTACTGTTCTCCCCAAATATGCCGATACCTTAATTAAGTGAGCAAATTGTTTTTTATGGCTTTCTTGTCACCTTATTCTTGAATTTTCATTGATCTAGGTATATCTAAATAAAGTCTACGACAAGGTAGCGGGAATTGTCATGCGATCTTTTTTCTTCTTTTTTCTTCTTAATTTTTTTTTAATAGATGCCCAGTTTCATTCACTGACAGTCATCAACTTCTCTCAAGCAAATAAGGTATGAAGCACGAAATACAGATTATTCTTTCACAATAATCTGTGTTGTATTGGTTGATAATGGGGCAATATCTAAGCTTTCATTCTACGTAATCTCCCCAAAAATAACAGAATTGTTAATTGGGGAGTTCCCTGCTCGTATTACTAAAACTAGAACATTTTTTACTCTAAAGATTTTTGAAATAGACCATTCACTAACATGCATTTTGGCAAATATTTCTTTTATACTCACATTTCTTTCTATCCGTTCTTCTTTCACCCATCTACCTCTCCCTCCTTTTCCTACAATTTTGCATTTTGCACAAAAGCAAGATACCGATATCATCAATTAGATGAATTATAGATGCCAATTAAACCTCTAGCACCCAACTTCTCTAGGAAATTAAAAGTGCAATTGTAAACTAAAAATATTCATTATGTTTGTAAAAAGTAGTGCAGAAATGTTCCATCTCCAGTAATAATTGAAATTAACTTGGTTAATGTAGTACTTATTATGTCATTAAACTCATATGTATATATCTAGTTTAAGATTTATCATTATGCTTTAGCATTTGAGCACCATGCTTATCTGGAGTCAAGCTCAACAGAATCTTCTTTCCCCGCTCTCTATCAAACCCGTTTCCTTGGCTGTGATTTCGCTAAGAGTAGATAAGAACTGGGAGTCATGTTAATCCAATCATCCACGTTACTAATTAAATGAAGAGCCCTTGGCCACCTTAAAAGTACCATCGTTACTCATCGCCATTTATTTTAAAAGTTTTAAATAATGTGGAGTACAATAATGAGGAAATGTAAATGAGTTAAAGAGCAGTATTCATATGAGAACAGCAGTATTAGATCATCAAGAAAAGACCAAATAATTTTAGTGGGGCCTCAGTGATCTTCTTGTATTGGCCAATAAGGATCTTTACGATAGGTCATTGACATAGATGAAGAGTCATGATTGACTTGACAAGCGATAAACGGGATGTTGCGGAAAGGGTAAAATGAACGGAAACAACTAATTATAAACACGGGTAATAACGTTTCAACTACTAAAAAAAAAAAGCCTTCCATTTATTATATGTATACTTTATCTTAATGATAGGAATATACTTAGCCTGTCTTCTATAGTCATTGTATCCTTATTGTAATGTCTATTCCACCATTGGCACTTGAGTACAATAATCAGTGCCCAGATCTCTCGCCTCTCCAGGAGTCAGAGAACTGTTTACTAACATTAAATTGCGATAATAGTTACCGTTTATATCGTAATATAGCACCTTTTACGGATCGGTCTCATTGTGCAATATCTACATTAGCACCTAAGTGCTTCAAAGCGTCGATTCCCCCAGAGCTAGAAGAGAGGCATCATTACTGCAGCCGGTTACCTGGAGAGTCTGCACGCATGCCTTCAATTGGACCTCTACCACCTCATTTGAGCCTTGACAAATCGGATAACTATTTCTAACGCTAGCCAGCCAAAGATACTTCAACAAAGAATCAATCATCAATAACAAACTACTACAGAACGTTTTGATACAATTGGTAATTTAGCTGGTGACAATTATTATCGAGGCGCCTTGGCAAGTTAACGATGCGTGGAGTGGTTAGGTTTTATGGGAATGCAAATTGAAAAGTAATATTCTAAAATGTATATTATTAACTATTAAATATAACCCACCAATAGGTAAACGTACTGTACCGCAGATACCCCAAATACTCGCTCTGCTAATATGAAAATAAAACTCAACACCCAATCCTGAAATGATCGTGTGTAGCTACTTTCATGACCATTGCACAGATCGGGTTTTTATGTGCAATTATTCTGTGAAAAAAATAATAGCAATATTGAAATTATTTTTTAAAAAATGAATACCATAAATGTAACGTTTTAAAAGAAATACGTAAGCCAGTAAGATTTGTTTTTGGTTGCAAAAGTATGACTTTTAAGTGACTTAAAAAAAAAACCAAAATATAGCCGTGCATTATACTTAATATTATATTACTTCCTATGAAATCCAAATACGATTTTACCGCATAACACGTGTTTAGAATAGTATAAATTAGCCGCTTGTGCTTGAGACGAGGCTTCTAGGTTTGTTTACGCTATAGTCCACCACCTGCCATGTATCATTGTCAAGGTAACGGTTTAAAATTCTAGAGAGGGTATATTTACCCTATATATTTTCTCCTTTCAACAGTCGGTGCGCTCTCTTGTTTGTTGTAGGTGATAGAAACAATTAACCTTGTATAGATGCTATACTTTGTATTTTATTACAAATAGTAGGCTCCCATTAGTAACGTTATTTTATTGGTGCATGTGAGTTATTTGTATGTATTACGTAAGCAAATGTGCTATGTTTAACATAGTGTGAATGAGCTTTGAGGTTCAGGAACTGACTTATTTTTCCCATGTAGCTTAGGCACTAGTGTGACAGGGGGGGATTTATACTGTAGTTGTGGTGTACACGCAAAGAAACCTTGAAGGCTTCCTATTTATTGAACCATTCATTGTCTCATCTATGGCTATTGCAGTTATTAGAGACGAGAGGCCTTACCTTCATCTAGTAGTATGTACCTACTATTTATTTTTCCCAGCTTAAAATTCTTACTTTTTATCATAGTCCTAAGCTGATATATTTATTGGTTGTTTATTTTGAATTAGTGCCTGGCAAACACAGTTGTTCCAATATATGTCTTTCATCTTATTCGATTAATACATTGCTTAATGTGGATGATCAAGATATTTATAACATCCTAATGGTCCCATAAATGTATGTATCTCCTGAATACTAACATCTAATTGGTCTTACGTAGACATTAATATATATCGTAGCATCCTACGGGTCCGGTTTGTATCTTCTGAATACTCGAGTCTAATTGGCTATATGTAGATAATCAATATATATCTAGCATTTCTGAATTTCATTATCCAATTGGCTATGTAATCTACATCTATATGCTCGTGTACGACATGGCATTTATAATTAGGGCTAACTTAGATGCCGTAATACTATACAAATAATCTAGACTCAAGATAAGCATAACATCCCGTGATGTATTTTCAATAAGTTCTAAGTATCCATCGGAAGAAAGAATGATGAAACCAAATAAGATAATAACCGATATTAGCATTTAATCTTATCCCTTCTATCTTTATTTTAAACTATTTCCCTGACAATAATACGTCAGGTGGGAAATTTTGGTGTAAACAAAACTAGAGGCCTCTTTTAAACCACACTGTGGTTAATTTATACTATTGTAAACACGTTTGTGGTGAGACTGAATCCGGATTAAACTCTATATATAATATAATATGGTATACCTAAATTAATCACAATCTTAATCATTAATACGTAGGTTTGTTAGATAATTTCTACTACTGATTATTAACAGATAATAAATAAACAGAATATGTTATATTCTAATACAAATAAATAAATATCGAATGAATCATTGTAACGGATTACACGTGCTCCAACACCTTTAAACTAGGATAGTGCTCAGGCATAACTGCTTTGCCTCCTGTCATTGACAAATCAGACTCGAAACAAATTGAAAAACACGTTTTCTTAATACAATCTCGTTTTATATAAAGCATAGTGTCTTCTTATTGTTGGAACTTGCATAATACATAGCAATAATTCCATAATTATTTGTATTATCGGCTAATAATCAATATTAAGTATTATTTAGCGAACCAAGGGCAGTTATTATCGTGCTGTATATAATAATCAAATCAATACATTCGCAATATAAGAATTCTATTTATTAATAATGAGGGACAGTGTGCTTAAACTACCTCTCTATGTATAATCCATTTATAAATCACATTACAAGATAGAGATATTATATATGTAAGCTATTGTACTTCTTGGATACTATTATCATTTTCCACACTGACAACGCACAGTAGTTTCATGGTTCCAGGTACTTATCTTTTATATATATATATATTCAGTAGCCATGTTTATTATTATCGATTGGCGCCGGATCCTTCCACCAAACGTATTGGACAGGTGACAAACATCTGATTATCAGACTTCATAGCTAAATAAATAAACACATAGGACCCAATAATATAGGCCCTAGATAACTGCGCCTAATTAATGTTAATGAGCGCTAAAGTGATAAATGAAACAATAAAACTCAGCAATATAATTTGCATGAATCAAGTCATGCGCGGTATGATAGGTGTTAAGGTTTAACTTTAAACGATATCTGTGTATAAGTAAGTTGAATGCGTCTACGTTCTTTTCTTTTCTCTTGGGGGAGGGGTGGATTTAATGGTTATAGCTTTAGATGGTTACATGGCACTAATGGGTTGCATCAATTCCATGCAGCCAGTACCAGCATCCACCACTCTACCTAACACAATCCTGGCAGATGGGTTTTGAAGGGTGTCAAAATCGCCGCACATAACTGCTTGCTTCATGAATTTCATAGTAGTTTCGAATGTCATCTTAGCCAGGGGTGATGTGTTGCTATCAATACCAATGCGGTTGAAAGGTTTATAGCCTCCCTCAAAGGTCATGTAATCGGCAATCAGTGACAAATGACGGTTGTCGACAGAAATACCGTATACCTAGATGTAAGATGATAATATGAGTATTATGGGAAGGCATCAGGGTGGCCAGGAGAATGCGAACAAAGAATGATAACTAAATGTGCATTTGAGCAAGATACGGATGTCAAGTAATTTGAATAAACACAAGTAATTGTAGATATTGTCAAGTCCAATCCCCACCTACCTAAAATGAAAAACCAAAACAAACATAGAAACACATCTGACAGACAGAAATAATTAATAAAACTGACCTTGAACACACCAGCCACTTCTCTCATAATGGCGGCTCTAGCAGCC
>NAOQ01000054.1:15689-60033 GCA_002751075.1 Ichthyophonus hoferi | reverse complement strand
ACACATATTTAAAAAGAGTAAGCAAATGCAATTATATGACCCCACAGTTTGTCCATTTCGTTATATAGATGACTACAGCAGCTAATTTTTTAAAACTTAAAAACCAGAACAGATTCATCTCGGGAAAACAAAACACTACAACAATAATATTGTAACACCAATAAAATAGTAAGTAATGCCTGTCTCATGCTACCATATACGCAGGTACATACATCCCTAGTAACATATTTAATTCTATCACATATACTGACACGCAAGCCGATAATATACAAGAGCCCAACATTATATTTAAAATCGGCCCTATCGATACATACCTATACTTAAGCCACATGATCAGCCTAAAGGCATCCTGTGTGTCCTTATCATCGCCCTTGGCCTCGGCCTCCTTAAGGAACTTATCTAGTGCAAAGTGGAATCTTTCACTGGTAGCTCCAGGGAATAAGTCAGGTCTGAGGACACCTAGAACTGGTTCAGTAAACTCGCCCTTGGCCACGGCTTTAGCATTCTTTCTATACAACTTAGAGGCCTTCTGGAAGTTCAGCTTGGCGCTGGCCTCTTCAAGGTTGTATTTTCTTAGGAGTGCAGTCTGATTGTTGTAAAGGAAGTCAAACTTCTCAAGGAAGGCAGTACGGGTAACATCAACACTGTCCTCACCATAGGCAAACTGCACCACACTGCCGTCAGTGTCTCTAACAGTCAGATCATAGTGCACCTGGAGTCCCTCTAAATGCTTGATCAGACAACGCTGGAGATAACCAGAACGGGCTGTTTTGACAGCTGTGTCAATAAGACCCTCACGTCCAGCCATACAATGGAAGAAATACTCTTGGGGCTTGATGCCCGTCAAGAAACGACCACGCACATATCCACCACCACGAGCAGAGGTGTCGAAAGGAAGGAAAGAGGGAAGAGAGCGGCCGGACACCATGATAGGTACACGACGACCCTCTAACTCTTGCTGGCCTAGTAGGCAGGAGATCTGAGAGGAGTTGACAGATGAACCCTTAGCTCCAGACTGGATCATAAGGGAGAGGTTGTTTAGGGGGAAGGGCTTGGCGGCAGCATTAGGAAGGCAGGAGTTAATAACGTCTGAGGTCAGAGCATTGAGACGGGACTTCATGGTAGCATCTAGTCCCTTCATCTTATCATCACTAGAGATGGAGAGAAATAAAGAGAAAAAAAAAAAAAAAATACAAGATGAGGGGAGGTTCAATATGAGTAGGGTAGTCAGCCTATGTGCCTTGAATCCAAATTAAAGCTCATGCTTTTGACCAGTAACAATATTATGTAAGCTTACTGGGTATAAATGCATTCGTATTGTCAAGCAAGGATATCTGTTAGCCACACAGTCATATTGGGTCTTGCAGACAACTGATCACAACGAAACATAAGCATGTCAGTATAATCCTGTTACATACATATATAGGCATTCCGACATATCAACATTTGATGCCATTTTAAGGCCTAAAGTATTTAATTTAAAGGTACCATTATCATCCATCTAATACTCAGGCACTAAGCACTTACCTCTTATAAATCTCTCTTAGTCCATCCTTCAAGGTTTCAACATCATCCTTAGCCCAGGGCATATCTATGTAGTTAGCCACTTGTTCAGCACCTGCGGTCTTGTCCTGCTCCAACAGCTTGGCTCTGTTTTCATCACCAGCAGGAGTTAACAACAAATCATCCAGACCACAGGTAAGACCACGTGTCTGGAGGAATGCAGTAAACAGACGGCCTAGAGCAGTCAGGAGGTTGCCAGCAGCATCAGGACCGTACAGCTCATAACAAGCATGAACCAAACCGTAAGAACTTGCACCAAATTGAGCCTTGTCTAGCACACCACACAGTAACTCTCCACCTCGGATGATCACTGTGGCCTCTTCGGAGTTCTCTCCCCACAGAGAAGCCGGAATCTTACTCTGGGAGTCAAGATTGAGAGCTTCACGGTCCTCACGACCAACAATACATATGTTAAGAATAATAGTAGATACAACCTGTTTACCTGACCACATGGGCCTATGAAGAGGATGAGAGAGAAGTTAGTGCATATATAAAGAATGATAGTATGATCGGGTGATAGTAGGGTAATACATGAATACAGGTCAATGGTGTGTATCACAGCAAGCAAGTAGCGGGACAGATAGGGCGAAAGAGAATATTACTATTCATGATTTAGCCAACAGTTTGGCAAGAGCTGGCAATGTTGTGCGGTAAAAGATAGAAGGTGGTATCATTATTAATAATTAACACAAGCTATGCACTGCACTGCACAATAGCAAAACCAACCCCAGCTCGGAGGTCAGACTGAAAAAAAAATCCAAACAAAAATAATAAAATTCCTACAGGCCAGGTTATATTTATATCCTATGTTTTATGTTGTGCATTTGACTTTATGTATCATGACCCACTGCACTTACTTTGGCTTGATGATGCAGGGAGGCAAGGTGCGCACCCGTCCAGCAATATCAGGCAGTGCGGTATAGACTAATTGTTGATAGCGTTGGGCATCCATCAGGGTGGTCCTTGAAGTGAGTACGGCACCACTGGCAACGTGGTCTTGGATCAATCCACGCAGAGGCTTTCCACTAGTAGGAACAATGTACTGGTTATTGGTGTTGGCAATGAGCATGGCTTCAGCCCTAGCCTGCAGGGACTGAGGGAAGTGAACGTTCATTTCATCTCCATCAAAGTCAGCGTTGTAAGTGTTGCAGTTAGCGTAGTGCATGCGAAGAGTCTTCTCACCAGGGAGTACGTGTACACTGGAAGGGAGATAGATGGGGTTACAGTGAGAACATGTGGGAGGGAAGGTGTGGTATAGAGTTGTTTCCTAAAGCCGGCACTACTACATCCATGCCCATACTTATATCCACTAGAGTAATATCTAATGGGTATGGCTGGTCTGGTAAATTGTAAGGGAACAGGGCAAGGGAAAAAAAGACAGGCAAAGGGGATAAATACCGACAGATATAAAGTATAGAAGAGCATAAAAATGATACTGAAGAGGCAATGATAAAAAAGGGGAAAGAAAAGAGAAGGTGTTCATATATATAAATTTAAAGCAAAGAATGAAGACCACACATCTGTAAAAAATATAAAAGTAAAACGTGATAGACAACATGAGAGATAAAGTTTGACAGGGAGTACTTACTGGTGCGCCATGATAGAGGGTTTGTGCAGGGTAGGCTGCCTATTGGCTAGAACCATATCACCAGTCTTAATATGGCGATAAACCTTCTTGGATAGCATGAATTTGGTTCGTCCTCCCTCGGGGGGTGTGAGTAGCTGATTGGCCAGTGCTTGCCGAGCCTCGGGTGAGAGAGCAGACAATGCAGTGATCCTACCATCTTCATGCTCCACATGGGTGGCACCAGGATGAATATCAGGTCCATTTGCTACTGCATCGCGTAGTTCCTATTAAAAGAAAAAGATAGTTCAATGGCAGATACAGATATAAGGAGAAGGAAGGAGAGAGTGTGTATAAGGGAAACGTCATATAGTGGAAAAACAAAGGAGTAAGATTGAGGGGCAAGAGATGAATGGAGTGTGAGATGGTAGGTAGACGTAATAGTGATAATATAGGTGGTTCAACATAGGAAGAGCAGGTGGAGTTGGGTGTACGCATTAATACTTGGATTACAACCATTGATCAAATAAACAGCAATCAACTTAAACTAGTGTAGTAGAACTATACTTGTGGTTCGATAGGGTGCCCATTTACTGCGCACGAATTCATAAATGTCTTTTTTGGATATTACAACAGTGCTGTCTGGACGTACAAATATGTGCACATGAGTGCATTTCAAAAGTAGGATTCTCATTTGTGCATATCAGGCAATCAATATATCAATACAATAGATATCACGTATGCACTCTATGAAATCCACTTTAAATCTCCAAGTTGAAACGGTGTATGGGCAGAAATAAATACCCCGTGTGTAAATAAGAGGAGATAATAAACCAATAGAGAGGGTGAAGCGAGTAAGAAACATATCTACAAAAAGGAGAGAGAGAAAATGAAAGAATGAATAAATGGGTAATAAAATAGTACAGGGAACTGTCGTAATACGACATATAAAATTATAATGATAAAACATATCAATAAAAGGCACGAGCAAGGAGCATCTATGATGCAAACACTAACTGACATACGTGTACGTTCCAGGGGGTGACAGGCTCCGGGAAGGTCAAGCGGGTAGCGAAGACCATGGGAATACCCATCTCGTTTGTACCAATGTATGGATCCGGAGAAATAACAGAGCGACATGAGTGGTTGACACGTTTTCCCATCATGTGCATGCGGAACAAACCTTCTTTCTTCTCCAGAATTTGTTTAATTCCTGCTGGCATGCGAGCAGCTGCAGCGCCAAGGGTAGTGTTGTCCATTAAGCCATTCACACTCATCTGATAAGCAAAAGAAAATTAGTAACACAGAATAATAAAGAGTGTGAAATGCACAGGGACAGGAGGGGATGAGTGGGAGGGTTCAAGTCTTTGGGTGGCAGACGTGAAAGAAGGTAGGAGAAGCAAGAGAAGAAAACCAGGCTTAAATATATATGTAGCATGTATGTAGGAACGTATGTGTGCACAATAAGGAAAGAGTGGAAAAACAATTAATCCAAAAGTAAATAAATGAAGAGAGAAAATACAACCTATATAAAAAAGGGGGATAATACGTGGAAAAACTATAGTGTTCTATTGTAGATTGTAGTGGGATTGGAAAGCCTAATTCAATAAACAAAGCATGCTTGTATTGAAGTCAGGACAACCCATCACACACTGTATGTGCGAGTGTAAAGACCATAATGGTATACATGTAGGTAGGCAATATAATGATTAAAGATTAATAATTAAGCAATACAAATAAAATATTAACTACATTCTACAAGTACACATGCAAGGAGATCTCTACAGACATGTCTGGATTATCTTTGGAGATATACTAAGGGAGTGTTTGGTATTGTTTATATAACATATGATGTAAAGATAGGAGCACTCAAACTAAAAATGGGTTAAGACATTGCATGTGATTAAAGAAGACGCTGAAAGAAGGAGATGAACGTAATTATAAACATTTTTATAAAGTAAACATAAGGTTCTTCATACCACCATTGCTATGTACAGTAAGTATTAACATACAGCCAGAAAATAGAAAACACAAAAAAATATGCAAGATTAAATAACCTTTACATAGAAGATAGGATAGATTGGGTATCAATTCATGGTAAAACATAATAATGCATACATACCTGCATTGTGCTCCAAGCATTCTGAACCTGTCTCATATCCAGGGGAACTGGCTCCTCAACCACTGCAACCTGCATCTCCTCTTCCATGTCATCTCCTTTCTTTCCCTTCTTAGTTGGCTGAGCAGGAGCCCTGGGCTGTGATTTTTGAATCATATCTAATAACAACACATTCTGTTTGAGGATGTTGGAAAGATAAGTGTTCTGAGAGGCTTCCATAATCATATCACCAATCTTATTGGCAGGGCGGAATCTGCTGGGTGGGACAGGCATGACTTCAAGGAAGAACATATCAGCAAATGCAGTACAGTGGGGCTTCCCATCCTTCCCAATAGTGGTACGGCCATAAATAGTCTCAAACACAGCCCTGTCTGCATCGTACAGACAACGGATGTATTGTCTAACCTCCTCGGGAGTGAGATAACGCATACCACCTGCAGGTAGAACCTTTTCCTTCTCAACCACCTCTGCAGATATAGTCTTCTTTTCATCCTCGTCGTCGTCTTCACTTACACTATCCTCAGATTCCTCAGCTTGATCATCTAGGAAGGTTTCAGTTGGTTGTCCTTTCTCCTTCTTGGTCTTACTCTTTTCTTTCTCTTCTTTAAACTCCTCCACCTCTCCCTTCAATACCTGTCCCTCAAATACATCGTTTCCTTCCGGGTTCATTCCCTTTGAGATGACCTGGTTGCGTGCCTTCTCAGACATGGGCATGAGGAAGATCCTTCCTACACCATTCTTACGATAGGTACGAGTGGGAGCGTCACAGTTCTGACATTTGTTGAGCTTGGTAGCTGAGCTTAGGAACTGTTTGACAAGCTAGAATTGTGATGGTGATGGGTATGTTAGTCCAATGTGTGTGGAAAGGTATACTAGAATATATAGCATAGATGTAGTTTGTTCAATGGAGACAACAACGAGAAAGGGAGTTTATTGGAATTAATTGAAAAGTATAATGGTGAGATAGACAGATGTTAATTATGATTGAAAAAAAAAAGAGATCTATGGGTAAAGTAGGCCGGTAGTTGTGTATATCATGTATTAAATAAATAGCCGTGAAAGATGAGGAGGATAAGAACAAGAGAGGGAATGGGTAGTGTCGAAATATCGGTTGGCTAACATGTTAAATATAATCAAAGTTTACTTCCTAATAGTGATTCTCCAAATATCAATAGAATAAGATAGGAAAGGGTATACTATATGTCAACCTACATCCTAAAATATAACTAAGCAATACTGTCAACATTGGTATTTACAGTACAGTAAGATATAGTATAATATATCGTTGAAATGAAACAACATATATTTCGTTTCAACTTGTAAGTAAATAAAGAGAGAGGGGAAAGAAAAGGGTATAGAGAAGTAGAATCTAGTGTGATGTATCGCTGAGCCCACTACCCTTATTCTTACTTAAAAAACTCCATACTAACTATGTATTACAGCAGACGGGTATCAAGAAGCCAACGATAACACAGATAAACGAGACTACCAAGGAGGTTCAAGTTGGATAGAATAATGGTGTGGGTGGGCGGGTGTGTATGAATATATAAGTGTGCAAGGGTGGAAGAGAGAAGGAGAAGACGCCAGAGAGTGTATGAGTGACTGAGAGATAGAAAGCCAAGAAGGTACATATACATATATTATGTAGCACACACTATTTATATACGTCTCTATATAACCAACACCCATTGCAACAAAAGACAACTAGATTCCAAAACATAAACTTAATAATTAAGTTCTCCCTCCTTAAGAAGCAAAACATGGCCCTTCATTAACAACAAAAAGAAACACCAGGATAAACAAAGGGAATCCCCTTTGTTTTGCTGCTGCATGCAAATTATACACTACACACTAAACACAAACTAACCTGCTGGGTGATGTTATTAGTGGTGGTAGTGCGCTTGTTCAAATCCTCCTGTGTAACAGTAAGCGATTTTCCTGCCTTCTCTACACACTCCTCCAGATAGGACTTTGCCGCGCGAATGGCCATTTGCTGCATAGAAGCCTTTCTATCCTTCCCTGTAACTTCTTCCTCTGCCTCATACTCGTTCAGGGCCATTTCCAGGTTCTCTGCCTCCTCAACAAGTCCAAGATTAACCAGTTTCATTTTACACAAAAAGGTTTCAACCTGAGTGCGACCAACCTTAAAATGATGGCAGAAGAAACATGCTCCACGAAGCGTCTGAAGGAGAGAGTCGTAGAAAATAGGGTTGTACACGGGAAGAACAAGTTCAATGTGACCTACGTGACCAGGGCAATTGATGTATGGTTGATGACATGTTTCGCAATTCTCATGGGGCTGAGTGGCACCCAGAGCTGGGTCATACAGACCTCCCTTGGTAGGATGATTCAAATCATCCAAGAGAGTGGGATTGGTAATACGTTTAACACTCAATGATCTGATCTCATCGGCTGTATAAAGGCCAAAGTTCAGGCGGGAGGCCCGCTGCGACGTGGGCTCGCTGGCCATTTTTGACACCTATTTACGCTATGTGGAGGGTGTATATATATAATAACTTCTGACGTATCATATATGCAAGCCCTACCTCACAAATATAATCGTGTGTTGTATTTATGTGTACGCGCCAGCCTATGTACATGTTCAGGCGTCGTCAATTTTGTTATTGTACACGTGCACCAGTTTAACATTTACAATTCATGCGCAATCCTGCATTTTCCAGCAATCGACTATATTAGATATTAAATAATTGTGCATGATATTAGAATATCATGGAATTTATTCTGTGAAAGTAGCATTGTAATGACTTTTGTAAGAGGCGGAATGTGTTGAATTACATAAACGTAATGAGAAGATGTTGATTATTACAACAAAATAGTATTCCTGCCGTAGATACATATAAGTTAGACCAAGGAATATTTAGTTAATTACAGCGAGTAAGACTTGTACACTATTATTTATTCGGCCTCTCGAGTCTGTGGACACGTTACTAGCACCTACCACAGATTTTTGTAATAAATATATAAAAGGGAGGGGAGAAGGAAATTAGGCATTATTTTTTTCTTCTTTTTATTAAGCATAAATAGTCGAAAACCAGAGATCTGGTAATAATACAATATTGCTAAGGTTTGATCTATGACGGAATGTACTTATCGATGATTGGTGAATTGGCCTTTATTCATAGCCAATCTATATATCTCATTTTTCACAAAAGCTTACCTATTGATATAAACAGCTACCTATTACTAGAGCTGTAAGCAACTTGTGATAAAATTTAATATTAATGTTCTGCGTACTTAACATTGGTATAATTGAATTTGTTCTATAAGGGTTGCCTAATATTTAATTTCAATGTGATTAAGCTGTGTTATCAGGCGATCGTATCAATTAACTGCCGATTAACTATCGATTAACTACAATTCAAGGAAATTAATCACTGATAATGTATGGTAGTCGCCAAAATTGTGATTACATTGTGATCGTAGTAGGTTTATACCCTAGTGAAAAGACATCACGGAGTTGAAATACAGAGCCCAATCTCAGTCATAAATCCTATTGAGTGTAACAATCGTGTTGAGACGGGAAAACTAGAGGGTAATCATACCCTGTCTTTATTTTTAGTCGTTTCCCTGACAATGACCCCTCTCAAGTGGCAGACTAGCGTAAAAAGCACTAGACGTCTGGTCAAAACCACATTGTTGTTACTTTATACCGTTCTAAACATATGGGATGCGCCTAGACTGAATTCGGATTACACTGCATATCTAATAAAATATGGTTTACAACAGTTGATCTCAATCTGATTCATTACTACGTAGGTTGAGAGATAATTTCTCTATTGTTTGATTAATATCAGATAATAAATAAGTAGACTATTCGATATATTCCAAAATAAACAAATAAATAGAAGATATGTCTAATGAATAGTTTTGATTGATTGGATACAGTAATAATGTACTGTATATAGTACAAAATAAAGTAACTTGGGCAATTATACCTTTCTAATTTAGTTAGGCCAATCGCGTGAAGAATTATAATTGATTTCATAATTACTAAGCATGTGCAATGAATAGTTCCATGTATTTTATTGGATACAGTAATAATGTGCTATATATAGCACCAAACTAACTTAGCCAATTACTACGCTTCTAATTTATTTGGGGCAGTTGTGTGAGGAATTATAATTGATTTTATAATTACCAATTATATTTAATGAATAGTTTTATGTGATTGGAGTATACACTATGACTAATCTGTTACAATGATTCTTTATTTATTTATTTATTTACATTAGAATAGAACATATATTTTATTTATTTATCTGCTATTAATGAATAGAGTTGAAGTTATGCAAAAGAATATTAAACTAAGCTTTAACGAAACTGTGGAATTACCATCCAACACACATCAGAAATTTATTTAGTATCGCTATGGAACCACACGAGTTGACACCTGTATAGGTTGAGATCTTTCAAGATATAATTATTATACCGCATATAGACCAATAAACAGTGTAGAATTGATGAAAGTTGGCCAATTATTTTGAATTACGTTGTATCTATAGTTGGAACATATATAATACGTGATAATGATTCTTTATTTATTAGCGTTCGAGTATAACATATTAAGTCTATTCATTTTCGGTTATTATTCAAATAAAGAGATTACCTAGCAAACTTACGTAGTAAAGATTCATATTGAGATTAACTCCTATATACTAATTATATTAGGCATACAGTTTAGTAGGAATTCAGTCTCACTGCATCACGCATGTTTAAGAAAGGTTTAACCACAGTGTGACTGAGACAAGGCGTCTAGTTTTATTTACACTATAGTCCGCCACCTAACCATGGCATTATGGTCAGGGGAGCAGCTTAAAATGAAGACAGGGTATATTAAGCTTACCCTGTACTTTACCGTTATAATATCTATATCTATAATTCACACATGGGTTGATAAGTATAAATGTATTAATATGAATAGCCATGACATTTGCTGTCCTAATACTAAAGTCAATGTGTGGAGTAGTGTATAATATTTTATGTTCAGTTTTTATGATAGTAAGAAAAAGCATTTGGGTTGATCTCGATGATCTGCGATTGCTTGGCACTCAAGTTAAAAAGGCCAGCAATGCAATGTGAGTATATGGGTTTACACTACACACATTGGTTGGACCGTATAGGCACTAAGCATTAGTCCATAGAAGTCATGCGGGACTTTAGGTCATATTGTCATGACATCATATTTGTAAATGCTGTAGACAGTTGATTGTGTCAAAACTTACGACAGCAAATTAATGTCATTATAAAAAATAATTACCATTGGTCAGGGTCTACACACAATCAATCTGTTTTTCACCTGTAAAGATATTCTAGACTGGCTAATCTATATATTTTATGTTACGATACAAACAACTAGATAGAGGTCATTAAAGATAACGGCGGTTATTTGGTATCAAGGACAAATCACAATGGAACTATTGGTTTGATAAGTGAACGTTTAATTAATCTAGCAATTAATTATAATAGTTTTTAAGGAATTACATGTAAAATTTATTTTTCTTATTTGATTCGTATATATAGTTTCATGAAATTAATATAGCAATTTTATTGATTAGCCATATTTATTTGCATCAACAGTGAATGAAGGTAGGTATATAATACCCCTATGGAGCTACTGGTACACTGATATGATTTATTGAACTAATGTGAAGATCTGAATTCGACCTCTTTTAATTGAAATGGAAATGATAATGGTGAGATTAATTCATTGGTCAGGGCCATCGTTGATCAAATATAATTTTTATTCAAGCGTAGAAATAATTGGAGCAACGGGTAATCTATGATCCTTGCATCTAATTATGCCATACACAGCAATCAATATGATGATATCATAATGTAACAACATAGTAGTAAATCAGGCGACCAAACGGTTTACACACGGCATTCAATGTGTATTTAAACATGCTTGTCTTTTAAGCAGTTTTAAAATGAACTAGGTGAATTTCAAACAATTTTATTGGTGGCTTATCATTCCTATAATATGCCGGTCAGGTCTACTTCGATGGTACAGTAGGACCACATGTCTACATGGTACTTTTCGTTTATTCTAAGTACATTATGTATCTACTTAGCAATAGTATCATAGCATGACTAATCCTAGTACGATTACAGTCTGATAGGCCTGACTTTGACGATGTACGCGCGTACATGTGAGAAGGGAATCAATGAAGAGAGAGGCCACCGCTACAATGGCACACCTGACAACTTTAACCTAAACCTACTACTCACTAACCACCCTTGCTATTGCAAACCATACGTGCATACATACCCATACACCCCTCTAGACATACATACTATCTCCTATTGGGGTAAGACGTACACAAGAGAGCTTTCGGGTGGGGCCAGTCGGAATGCCTTTGATATTGGCACAGATATTGACATCACCTTTGTCAAACGTCACAGGTTTGCGTACTAGGTCACCGTAGTAAGCTGTATAAGAGAGAATCAGTGTGAGTATAAGTGTGGGTATGTAGCTATTTATAACTATAGACAGACTAGAGTGCCAAACAGCCCCCTTTCTATTTAACAAGATGTTGATAGGGTACAAGTGAGGTGGGTCAAAGGTAGTAGCTAAAAACTGGTACACGAGACAAAATGTCAGAAAGAAGAGAGTAATATACCAGTAAGGGTCTTGATCTTCTTTCCTATGAAGCATTGTTCAATCTCGCACTTTTCACCGTCGGCTAGCTTTACCAACTGTCGCACAGTGCGTTAGTTAAGAGAAAGAGAAAGAGAAAGAGAAAGAGAAAGAGAAAGACAGAAAGAAAAAGAAAGAGAAAAAAAAAGAATAAAAGCAAGAGACAGAATATAAGGAGGGAAAGCGCGTGCAGACGATGTCTATGTATGTATGTATATGTGCTGTATATAAATATAAGTAACTTTGTGTCGCTGGAGGCATAAAAAAACGTAGAAGCAAGTCGTGGTACCTGGTTGGGAAAGAAGGAAGAGGACTAGAGAAAGAAAGAAAAATAGATAGATAGATAGATAGCTGGACAAATAGAGAGAGAGAGAAAACAAAGACTCAATACTAGAAGGAATAGGAACCTGATGCAGATTGCAGTTGCGTGGTACAAAGTAGATAATGTTAGGTGTAATGAGCTTAGACTTGGCAAAGATCTCGTAGCCGTCCGGCATCATCATCTTCTGTACGTCAAACACACTAGCATAGCGATACTCTGGACCCCCCCAGGGGGGGCTTAAAAATACTAGATCTGCCTGAGAGGGGCAATAGACTAAATTAGTATATAGTAAATATACAATCAAAGAAAATAAACAATGATTATACGTATCTAGGTGTTATTGAGATCCATTTCAATGTAATATTCGATACCGCCTCATTGTGGACTTATAAACACAGGTTCAGGTCTGTCTGATAGTGGCAATAAACTGAATTGGAAATAGATTAGATTATATTAGTATTTGTAGGTACATATACAATCACAGAGAATTATCGGCTGTACTTGTCCAGATGTGCATTGATACACATTTAATTGGTCGATCTGACTTATCCTTTCCCCCTTGACAGCAAAAAGTATTCCCTTGCCAAGAGCAGGGTAAGTCCAGTGTGTATATGTGCAGTATACTCAAGTATACTCACAGGTTCCCCAATTATCTCCATCATAAATAAAAAATAATCTTTAAAATCATCCTTATCTGTAAGAAACAACAAGAACAACAATAACAATATAAAATATACAATAACATACATACATCCATACTATACCTTTAATGTAGGGGCCACCTCCATATAGTCGCCTAATATGAACTCTATCTTATCTGCTACCCCGTATATTTCGGCATTATGACGTGTACACTCCAACTTGATTGGATCTAGATCAATCGCAATCACTGTAAGCGGCATATATAGAATATTAGTGGCTGAATTTGTATGCATCTTACATGTACTGTACCATACCCTATATGTACCATATCATATTATGTATACCTACAACAGTAGTATATAGAAGCAATGGTATTATACAATACAAGAGGGAGGGTAGGCCATTTATTGCCGTGTTCTATTAGTGTAGGTACAATTAAAGGTGTGTTTAAGTTAACATACACCATAATATAATATAATCAAATAAGATATACTAGAATATCATACAACACACCATAATCTAGTGTCAGGATGCCCACTCCTTTCCCCTCCTACCCGCTACATATATAGCTTACCTTTCTCACAATGCATTGCAAACTGGATAGTATTGCCTCCCACTCCACAGAAAGCATCTACAACAACTTTACCACGGCAACGTTCTGCAATATGCTGGGCAATCACCTCGGGAGTGACGGAATACCAGCCCTCTATAGGGTACTAGAATTAGAGTAGAGTATAGAGTATTGTATATAGGATAGGATGGAGAACGAAAGAAGTAGGTAGAGCTTCATAGCGACCAGCTAAACAGACCTCCTAGCATCTAGCCTAGAACAAAGCCATACGGTAGTTGCTACAACACTACACCCGACCCTATACCTATTAAACAAACCTATCTAGCTCTAGTGCTATCTAGACTGTAGATATACACATTACTCCTATACTCTAAATATGTACACGTTTAAGGCCAACAGATATAATATAGTATGATATGCTATAAGCGAGATTATACAAGTGAAGTATACCTATATATACTATACTGTGAATAGCAATAGTAATAATACCTGCCCTATCCTATCCTACAATATCGTCTCTTACCTTTGTCGATCCATATACCCTGATCAAATAGGGTGAATAGACGATAGCGTTGGTTCCAATACTTCGCATTTTCTTTGCCGTGCATGTTTTGGCTTATCCCGCCTACCACAATGCCTTTCTTTTCCATTTCACGGGCCTGTCTCACTGCCTCCTCCCACTCTTCATCCACCTCCTCTCCCTCTCCCTCCATTTTCTTTTCCTTTTTGCCTGCCTTCTCTTTCTTAACAGATTCGGCCCGGGATGGTTCGACTGTATCATCGTCCGAGTCATTGAATCGTTTATGAAAGCCTTCAGGAGAGGGATATCCTTCCAATCTGTAGTGACCAAAGGGAAAGATATGATTGGTAAACTATAGGGTAGGATAGTGTAGTATAGTGCAGCTCACATAGCAACAGACGTGATATATATACAATATACATGTATGTATGTATGCATGTCAAACAACTATCACAACCATGACCATCCGATCAATTGATATTATATTGTTAGAGAGTTCACGACAAGGAAAAAATAATAGTAATGGTAATAATAAAGAATAGAAATAAAACACCAGCTATGATATAGCAGAGAATACAACATAGTATAGTATAGAGACAAACATAAACGTACTCATCGGCATCAGTAATCACAGCCCCTTCTGTGACAAAGGGACTTTCCAGATCACTCTCCTCATCCTCTACCAGTTGGGGCATCAGGGTAGACGTCATACCCAGAGTGGGATGACGCATCTGTATGCGTCTATTAAGTAAGGTGTAATGTACGTAATGTATGGTGTGTATGCATAGGTATGTAGGAATAGAAAAGGTGAGAGTCACGTCACTGTAAGTGAACCATAAACAAATAGAGAGAGAGTGGGTGTGGGGTCATCGGCTTATCTACACAGCGTGTATAATCTCAAACTGTTGAGTAATTTGAGACCTTTCTTGCTTTCATCAACACTTCATAAAATTATTATATTATAATATACCATAGCATAATCCAATCTAATACAATATAGCATAGCCTAACCTATATATATACATCATCCATCTAACATAAATACAGATCATACCATACTATACAACACCATATCATATTACAGTTAAACCAGTATTCGCATTCTACATTATATCTATATAGCACCATATTACCATATAATTATTCCCTTACATTATATACATTTTTTAAAAATGCTAATCCTCTCACCCCCCTACCCCACCCAGTGTTCAATTGACAGGCCTATAATATACTAGCTACAACCATCCGGTTGAAGTTAATACTATATTACATTGCCAGTGTAAATAAATCAGAAAGAGCGAGGGAGAGGGATAGAAGAGAGTAGGGGCAAGAACGAAAAGCACAGATAAGAAGGATTCAAACACAACCAAACCAGGACATAAAACCACGGCACCAGCCCATCCCACCACACATACCCTAACAACTTATTCAGGTCCTCCTCCTCCTTCTCCTCCACGTCTTCCACTATTGGCTCTGCATCGTGGCCAGTGACCTTCTTCTCCCTCTCCTTCTCCTCCACCTCTCCCTGGTGGTCCTCTGGATAGGCATTATTGGGGGGGACCATGGTTTTTAAGAGGTTCATAAGGGCCCCTAGCACCTGAGACGACTGCACACGCAACGTCTCGTAAGTGAGCTGGTGGGTGGTGGGGTTGTAGCTGAGACCAAGCATCATCTGCAGCGTCTCTCCCTGTTTATTACCTGGTTTGGTGGACATTTGTTTCTGCGTATGTATGTATGTATGTATATATGTATAGGTATATGTATGAGATGGTGAGGGATGAGTAAGAGGGGATAGAGAAAGAGTGTGTGTGCAGGAAGGGCAAAGGGGTAGATGATAAGGTAGGGTAGGAATAAATGCTGACAAATATGGGGCCTTGTAACCTGAGGCATGTATATGTATACTGTATAGACAGGGGTATGCATACGTGCAAGTATTTATTTATTAAATAACGCTATATTGCCTGTCCTCCCATCACAAAAGCACAGTATTACACCAACACGGAAACCACATTTAGAAGTTGAAACAAGTACCAATACAAACACCTACCTTTAAGTTGTAATAGAAAGACTCCGAGAAAACATCACAGGGTTCACTAGTTGTTCCATTCAGGGCAATGTCCGAAACCTTAGCCTCTATCGCGGCCTCTACCTGCCTACTAATGTGATTATGAGGCTGGTCCGTGCAGGTCCGAAGGGCATCAGCTGTGGCCACCAGGCGGTTGTCAAAGATCATACTTTTTTTTTTCTTTTTCTTTTTGATTCCTCCATTTTTTCCACGTCCCTAGAGAAAAGAAAAAGAGAAAAAGATAAGAGGGCGCGGGATAGATGGGGAGATAGGAGCAAATGGTAAGGGACAAATAGAAAGAGTTGGATAAGGGTTGGTTTAAAATATAAATATAGATTGAAAAATTGGTTAGAAAGAGAAGGAGAAGAGAATAGGGATGGGATAATTTGAGAGAATGATAAGGCCTCATAAAAATACGGGCATATCTAGATATCTAAACACACATACATGCAGCACATCCATATGCACCCTCCACACACCTTCTCCACCTTGCCGAATGTCACTGGTAAACCTAATTCTCTCATTATGTCCAGCTGAAACTGGTCTATTTCATATATTTCTTCTTCTTCTATCTCCTCTTTCTCCTCTTCAGCCTCTTCCCACGACTGGCCTAACACAACTCTGGACTGCAAATGTATATATTAGTGATAGGATAGTATATAGGATAGTATATATATGTGTGTATTTTTGCTATAAATATATATGAATATATAGAAAGGGTAGAAAGAGAGGAGGTAGCTCACCAAACAGCGTTTAAGATGGTCCACCTGGTCGGTCCAGACTCTATAACAACCCATAAGAGGTTAGTATTTAATTAATTGATTCACCGATTAATTGGCTAACATAGTCCCTAGTTCCTCTCTACTACTTCAAAGAGAAAGGGTGAGAAAAATAATAAAAAGATAAGACAACACACCAACAACCCCTACATAGTGTATGGGTCACATCAATCGGTACATTATATGCCTTAATGGTTCACAAAATGGTTGCTGAGAAAACCAGGAATGAGTAAGGTATAAGAATATATAGAGTGAGAGAAAGATCGACGAATGAAAAGAAAAAGAGAGGGAGCGAGAACTGGTTTATGTGTTTGTGCAGGTGATGATAGCCAGGAAAGCTAGGCAGTTAGACAGATAGCCAAAGATACGACTAGTATTCAATGGCAACGAATAACGTAGGCTGAGAACTGGTATTATATACTTACTATATAAATAAATGCGTATGATAATATATAAAAGTATATGCTGTAAGAAAAAAAAAATAGTGTGGTCAATCACACCTTCTACCAGGTGGGCGAATATCCACGAGTGTAACGCGAAAGGCATCACACTCACACAGAAGAATAGCAGGAAATGAAGACATAATTGTAAAACAGACTCAAAAACATACAACTAATGAAACTATATTTTACTGCTCTACTACCCAAAACAACCCCTTTCCATCTAGGTTTGTTAAACCTCAGGATAAGGTAAGGTTATATGAGGCCTTCGTCATAATAACCTAAAAGTTAGGAGATAGTAATAGAATGCAGGAAAAATATTATCAATAAATGATAATACAATAACACATATGGCATGTTAAATTTCACATACCTCTGATTTACAACCTAATTTGTAATCTAACTTACACGCGCTAGAGCATCATTATGTCTTTAATTATTACAAGTTTAGGGGGCGAATCATATAGAATAATTAAAGTGGGAACCTTCAACATCTTTGTATGTTTATTTCATCTAAATAAATTTAATTTTTATTGTTTAAATATATATTTTTATATAGTTCTAGGTGTTTTAAATAATATTTTTATAAAAAAAGAGTTTTTATAAAGTCCGTAATAGAAAGAAATGGATGTAAAATATTTTATGGGCAGGTGTAATTACTACTACAAGTCTAAGGGGCGGTACACGTGATTGATCATGATAGGAAGTTTCAACGCCATTTATATTTACTTCAATTAAATATTTAGTTTTAATTGTGGAAATATATTATTATAAATGCTTTATATATATTGGTTTTATAAATAATTTTTTGGGATAAAAATAATAATAAGAAGAAATAATGATGAAAATTTGGTATATCACTGTGGGGAGTTTGTAATGTAATTTTGGACTCTTAAATTTTGTGTTCAACCACCCCAACAAATCCCATGTTTTAATGTTTATCAAGGATAGTTATATTTGACCAATTAGGTTATTATGTTTCCTGCTCTTTTAGCGGCAATTAACCAAACAAAACACCTGTGCCAGGACACGGTTTGCAGGATCGCCACGATTGATTTGGACCGCGAAATAGTTACAGAATTTTAATAAGTGCATAGAACAGGATAATATAGGAACTATGAATGCATACTTATATAAAATTCCTATTTACTTTTAAAAAAAACTAATATATACTTCCTTATGCATATGGAGTATACTAATTTATATATAATTAATATTAAACTGACCTGATTGATCTGAGCCATACAAGAAGTCAGAATTTGGAAAAGCCATAAACAGAAATTAGAAGGGAATAAGATATTGATGAATTAAGAAATATAAAATATTTATAAATAGCCTCCAATAATACGTCTTATAGTATAGTACACTAAATGAATTCATTGGCTTTCTGAGTACCTCAGTAATTGGAAAATTATAAAAAAATATATATATAAGATAATGTATTGGTAGATATTATTATTTAAATTTTAATGTTTTGAATTCTAAATAAATATATGTACCTGTTCTCTTTATACTTGGCAGGAATATATATAAATATATGTAATTATGTAGTACTGTAATTAGTGTTTCTATGTATCTCCATATATCTCTGTACATATATGAGTTATATTTATGTAACATATAAGGATATGGCATACATTTTATGATAATTTATAGCTTTATTAGTATAGTTTCTAATTTTACCGCTTACTCTGCCCTATAATCCGTTCACCCCGTACAATTAAACGTAACCTATAGCCCTTAAACACTAGCCAATACCCCACACCTTACCCATCTTTCTCAATCAATTTTCTCACGATTATTTTCTCTTTTAATAATACATACTTAGTAGCAATACCCCTCTATTCAAATCACTCCTAAATATGGAATCAACAACACCCACACGTACACGCCTCTCACACCTTCCTCCCTCCCCGGGGTCTCCTTCTCTCGCCTCCGCCACCGCCCTAGCCTCAGCTCTAGCGCGGCAATCAACCACAAGGAATACTGCCTACGCACTTCTAGCCTCACATCGCACTAGACATTTATTAGAACGATCTTTGACTGACAAAGGGGCTATTGTCCTTGATATAGGTCAGAACATGACTCGGTGTGGGTTTGCGGGGGAGGCATTACCTAGACATATCATACTTACACCTAAGATGGACCCTAAGTGGACGGACGAAAGACTGGACGATGTAATTCGAAGGTGGGTGAGCAGTAGTTATGGTTGTAGTGTACTATATGTATGTCATACCATATGTATGTTACACTATATGTATGTTATATTTTATGTATTATGTTACACTATATCTATGTTACACTATATTTATGTTATATTATTGTATGCTATACTGCATGCTTGTTGTACTGTATATGGTAGATTGTATAGAAATCCAGTGGCTGTCATGCAGTCACAAGGGAATCTTATCAAATCTTTCGTTTTAACTTTAATTGCAATGTGTAAGTACAGAACATAGGGAGAGATGGAAACACAAAAAATAATAATCTAATAGGATTATCAAAGTCTTGTAATATAATAGAATTCCAAATTTGTTTGGATATTATCTATCAAATATTTATTTCTCTTTTATACTCTTTACATATATATATATTTTGAAACATATAATATTATTCTATATGCTTGGCGAAGGTGCTTTCATAGTATAAATAGTCAAAATATTCATAATTCTATTAAATATATAAAATTGAATTATATAGGTATAATATATATATAATATATTAAAATCACATTATCACACCAGTCTCTTTCCTTACTATTCAATTTGCACATCATTAAACAAACTATTTTAATACTCTAGCCCTTAATCATACTGAACGACTTCCGTGTCAATATTTATTTTTACCTTTATTCCCATGAGTACAGAAAGCAAAGAAAGAAGGAAGCTACGCACATCTATAGGAATTATAAGGGTGCTGTAATACCCCATATAATAAAACTTTAAACAGCCCATTTTAAATCTGTTTTATTACTCCAGCCCCCAATTATACTGAGTGACTTCCATGTCTGATATAGCACAAATAATCGAGATGGCAGACGTGTATATAGAATTAAAACTGCACAAGATTGTATTCTTGATACAGTCTCCCCTAACCCTGTGTTAACCCCTACTTATTACCATATACCCTATCCCCCACCCTTACCTCCACAGCTATCTCCATAATATCTTCTTTAAGCTTCTCCTTATCACTCCAAGTGAAAGACGGGTGGTGTTTTGTGAAAACTACGCTGCACCAGGCCGTATATTATCACGGATAGCCCATATACTATACAGTGTGTATAAGGTGCCCAGCATGATCAACCTTCCTTCCCCTGCTCTCCCTCTCTACCCCATCACCTCCCCCACTGCCCTAGTCATAGACTGTGGATATAGTGAAGTCAGAGTGTTTCCAGTGTGTAATGGTTCACCTATAGTATCGGCATGGTGCAGTGCACCAATAGGGGGCCAGGCTGTGGACCAATCTTTGCGTGCCAGTTTGCTCGGATCAGGTGTGATTGAGAAGGGGATGGAGACCAGACCAGTGAGTGACAATGACATTACCGTTACACTCTTAGAACAGATCAAGGTTGGTGGAGTGAAGAGAGTATATATAGGCGATTATATATATATACGCTGTACTGTGCTCATGATTTTATTATTCCTACTTTGTCCTTTTTTTCTTTTTTCTTTTTCTCTCTTCTTTCTTTCCTGTTTTTATTGTCTTTCCTATTTTAACTATATTTACTGTCTCTACTCTAACCTCGTAGCACGATTCATGTGTTGTAACCTATATGTACTTCTTGTCTCTCCCACACGCACACCAGTTTGATGTACTCTTTGGGAATGGAACTCTGTCTCACTCTCTCTTTGGTATAGCAATCTTTTTCTCTCTCTATTGGTGGTTGTTATTCTGTTCGTTCTTTCTTAAATGTGCGCGCAATGCACATATATTCATCCATGCATTTTTTCCTTTGCACTTTTACTTCTATGATATTTTATTAACTCTTACCCATATATATGAGTTGACCTGGTGCCTTTTCATTTTTTTTACTTTTTTACTTGTTTTCTTTTTCTTTCCCAACCCTTTCCCTATTCCTTTCGCTTTTAAAAAAAATACATACATACGCATACCTATTTATCATTATTCTTATATATTTATTTATTTGTTTTGCTTTGTTTTTTCTTTCTTGATCTTTCTCTCTTGTCCTGGTTGTAACATTCTTCTTCTCTCTCTCTTTCTCTCTTTACATATATATACTCATATATTATTCCTTTCATTCTGCCTGTATTTTCATGTTACCACAATTAGTCAAGTTCATTCTCATTCCTTCTTTATCCTCTTTCCTTCATTCCATATCCAGTAATGTTTTTGAACATAACCTCTTCCTCTTCCCTCGCCTTTGAATAGCCCATTATGATTTCAATCGTTGCCCGTTTTTATCTATATATACTATCATACTATTATACTATTATGCTATATAATGTAATTTCTGTTTTCTTTCACCCATGCACCTTTTATGCTTTTTTTACCCACTCTACTTCTTTTTTTTTTGGCTTCCACTATGAAATTCTTCTGCCATCTTGCATATATTACAAATGTTTTTCTTACGCACCTATAACCTCTCAATATATATATTTGCCCTTTCTCTTCTCACCTTACTACTTAAGTCTTAATGCCAACCCACGCATGTGGTAGATGGTTGACTACATAGTAATCAAGCATATTGCTCTCTTATCCGTGTATATTTTGACAAAAGTTGTCATTATGATTCAAAAATGTCTTTCATTAGCAGAATAGCTTCGGTACACCATTCAGTCTCGTATTAAATTTTCCTCTTTATCAACCTGATCACAATGTTATCATGGTTATAGTATCATACGACTTGATATAGTAAGTCATTCCTTCCAAATCAATGAATCCAAGCGCATTGTATTATGGCCTCACATATTTCTAACCAAATCACGAAAGCACATCTTTCACTAATCAATATAGAAATAATAAAGTGATGGTGTATATGATCGGATGCAAGGATCATAGATTAGCCGTTGATCCAATTATATCACCGCCTAAATCAAAGTCATATTCGATAAACTATAAACTTGATCAATTCATTAATCTCGCCATTATCCTTCACGTCGCAAGATGTCGATTCCAGACCTAACAACTTTTGTAATCAATTAAGACTAGAACCTGTCACCATGAAGCAATAGGCTGGTGGTAATTAATCGGCAAGCAATTTGAGCAGTGTTGATGAAAACCCTCACTAATGAGGGAATGGTTTATAAGAAATATCTTAACAGTGTAATATAAAATCTTTATTATTTAATTTTAGTTGTTGCGATATCACTTAGCGAATTCAGAAAGTAAGAGGTTTCTGGCATAAGCCTTTTATGGTTATAAATTTATCTCTCGGTATGCAGTGTATAGCCATTATATAGCTCTACTATATAGGAGATCAGCAGCTAGTTGATGTGAAAACTCTGTGCAAACCAGGTTTTAATCCTAGCCTACTTGAAGGAATTAGTCACATTGCCATATACAGTCAACGATTTTCTCTATATGATAGAAATGATCTATAAACTATATGTTGTACCCTTTGTCCAAGAAAGAGAATCAAAGTGCGAGTTATGGCTTAATATGTAGTATGGAATACTTACGAGTAATAATAATGCCAACTATTTTGTAATGTGTTTTCGAATATATCTTATATATTCTATACTAACCCATGTATACCTATATACTATACTAACCCGTATATACCTATATACTATGCTATATAGATGCAAAGTGTAACTGACCTATAGTGATTTTACTCTTTGATCTTAACACATGTAACAACGTGCCTGATGAGCTGTGATGGGATTAAAGTATAAATATAATCTTAACAGATAATGGCTCTTCGATTTTATTTGGGTCAGTTACGGGTGAAAATATCATTGATCATATACATTCTAGCTTGATACCCCCCCTGTACAGTTTTATATAATTAGGGTATATGTGTATAAACGAACTGTGACCAAGTGAGATTATAATAGCTAAATTATGTAATAACTTCAGACCCAGCACTGTTTTATTCCTCCCATGAAAGTGACGCAAGACAGTCCCGATGTTTCATGTGGCCGGCTAAGAATAGGAGGAGGGGAGACATTAGTGGTATCCGGGGACACGTGTGAGCAAGCAGCCTGCAACATACTGTTTGAGGGGGCGGACGATGAGGGAAGGACCATCCAGAGCTTGGCCTGCCACGCTATTATTGCCTCTCCTATTGACTATCGGGTGGACCTCTGTGCCAATGTTATAGTATGCGGTGGTACTGCACTCATGCATGGATTACGCACCCGGTTAGCTAAGGAATTGACTGGATGTGTAGAGGTGGCAAAAGCGACTGGTAAATTGGGAAAGCGTTGTGCAGTTGACGTGAAAGTATCTGGAGGAGTTGATGTACCTGCTGACTGTCTTGTGTGGTTAGGGGGCTCTATATTTGGTGCTCTAGATTTCCTGGTTACAACTAAGTATACATCTAAAGAAAGCTATTTGGCCACTCAGATTCTTCCTAGTGCTTACCAGTAACCAATAGTAGCTAGGTTATTTTCAAAACAATAATGATAAAATAGATGTCAATGCAAACCACTATTTTACAATCATAATCTTTATTTTCTTCTTTTTTCTTTTCCCACTTTCTCTCTTGTTTTTTTTTAACGTTGTTTGTAGCTCTGTTATTATATGTCCTTTATTGAACTCAGTAAAGTAATTTAGTTTTGTATAGTACTATGGGAGTCGAGCTGGTATGATTTAAAACAAGAAAAAGAAAGCATGAAAATACGATGTGCAAGTCAAGAGAATCGATAATATATGGTCAACCTTTTAACTGCAAAGTTTCATTGGAAAACACTAGTATAACTAATCGTCACATGTATAGATAAGTGTGGGCTGCTACAGGTCAGAATTACTAGAACTAAATCTAGCTCATTGTTTTTTTATGCTCCAATTGGACGTGGTAGTGGTGAAATGCTACATAATTTCAATTTAACTGTTTATAGCCCCTATTAAATGGGCTTAGCAGCGTCAGCGTGCATTGCTTATAATATTCAGTCTAGGATGGAATCAGCCTGTTAAATTCCCTACTTTGTTGAAATTACAAGTTCGTGTATTTTATGATAATGTGAATGGCAAGTATGCTTCCGAGATGGAGTATGGATACTTAGCTTGCTGACTATATTCTACTAAGATAACTCACATTCGATTAGTGAACATAACCAGGTACAGACAATAACCTTAACCGAATAATACGAGTTTGGAGCTCTCAAGCCTAGGTAAGATAAGGAACATCAGAGATTAAATGTTTATTTATATTAACAACATTATGTAACTAATTAATAAAGAACTTAGTAGGTTTCCCACCTTCATTCATCACTCTGCCATATATATAATCTAATACTTTACATGGACCGTAATTTATCTTCAGGGTCACGTCACTAGTTAGCTGCAGTGGGCGCACTTTCTTTTATTGGATGAGGATATTGCAAGTACTGGCATTATGCTGACAGGCTTGTAAGATTTGCAATGACATTGGGGGTATTGAGAATAAGATATTGCAGATTATTGTTCTTATTTAGTTGCTGTGAACAGACGATGCAGAGTTCTGTGTAACCTCCCAATTATTACTAAAAGGTCCTCTTTATTCCGGAATATCCTTAGGCTTAGATTACTGAGGTGCTGTGGCCCCATCAGTCACATGTCCCGCATCAAAAATGGGTAAATAGTTCTTGACGTCGCTTATGCCATCCAATAGAAAACCAGAATGGCGTATTCACCTATTGGCTCAGCTCATTATTAAGAGTTTTCATTATTAAACTTTTTCTTACTGACACAACCTTGCAGTGAAAATCTTATATGCTTCGGACTTATATTTCACAGTCCTAAAAGTGATATAGAATACAATAAATTATTACTGCGATCTAAAAATTAGGGTTTTCCAGTATACTTGTTAATATGCCTCACATTTTGAGTAAAGCGTACTTATTATCCTTCAGGTCAATCCTCAGTGACTATATCAACCAGTAGGATAACATACAAAGTTACTAATAAATTTTTATTTAACAAACGAGATTGAAATACCAAGCACAGCCTATCAGTGTCGTGAACCCTGACATCTGATAGTGCAAGGAACATGTGCATCTAACAACTGCTCAGGTGAAGGAGGCAATAATTGGCGATTTCATTAGAGTCTTACGAATTTCCTGTTGGCTTATACCAGTTCCAATGTAAATTGATCAATGTTTATTGGATAGTTTGATGGATCTTGAAAGCGGAGCAATTTGTCCAGACAACTAATAAATGTATGTAAATAAAATGTGAAAAAGACCATATAGACCAAGTTCAGGAAATTAAAGATATCATAACCAGTCATATGGTGATGCAAATTGGCCCCTATTAGGTTGAATAGATGGTACAAGCACATTTACGAGGTGATATGTGTTTGTCGTACCCAAGTTCTAATATTTAAGTATTATATAACAAGGGTAACGGTAGCTCTTAATATAAGGAGTCTTTGGATATTTGTAAAGCAATGAATTATAGAATCATTTTTAAATATTACGCACAGTTGTAGTTTTATTTGTTTTCTTTTAAATATATAATCTTTGGGTTGGAGGAGGCCAGTGTTGACAATACCTTCTTGCACTAACTTCGATTGTGACGGAATAGGTTAAGGGGGAAGTGATAATGTTGCACACGATTCCAAAAAAGAAAAAGAAATATTTTCTCTTCACTTTTAATTACCTTGAAAAACAATGAAAAGGGGGCAAAGCAACTATTTGAATTTATAAATCAACAAGTTACTGATCAATCGTGGTAAGCTGCAACAAATGCCTATTACCACCATTTAGGACTATGCTTAGTTTAGAACAACAAGCTCCTACTACGTCACAGGTTATTGGTCAAGAATATTTTTACATGTATTGATTTGGTAAAAGTTTATGGATGTGCGACGTGGAGAATATCTACTTTGAGTCTCACCAGCTGAAAATAGTGTAATGCATATAATCGATTACTATGTACGTGCTTCATAAGAGTAATACTAAAAATTATTATATAATAATAATAATATTTTTAATCATTATATAATAATTATAATATTCTTAATCATTATATAATAATAATAAAACTAGCCACTATTATTAAGTGAGGTTTATCAATTCACAAGATAGAAGTTTTAGAGTGGCTGGAAATTATTGGATCAAGAGTGTAGTTGGCGTTTGCATTGGACCATTTATATTGTGTATTCTTGGTAGGCAAATAAGCAAAGCGCTTCAGGGTGTGACTCTTGTATGCATGGAGGTTAGCTGTTTGGACAGCTTCATCCTCGTATCAGTAAACGCACTTTCAGTGGACCGGTTTTTGTTCGTGTGCGCTCTTTCAAATGCCATTTTTTAATTCTAACAGTATTATGTAGAAAAACTAGAATCTGTTAGATTCATCCGTCTCGGTAGAGCATTGCATTTTGCACCGGAAAATAGACAAACGTGTCATCGGCTCAGGTTTTAAAAGTTTTAATTATCTTTACTCGCAAATCAATAAAGCAACAGCTTGGGCATTTACACGTGACTTTCCGTGTTTCCTTGAGAAAGATGGGGATTTTCATAGTTCATCTGTAACCAATATTATGCAATGATCATGGTGATATTCTTGTGGATATTTTCAATAAAAAAATGAAAAAATAAAAATAAAAATACTGCATAAACTATGTTTATTATATGATATGTGTCTTGTATAATTTTGACATATATTTAGTTACGGCCACATCAATAGCCTACCAATTATGTGGCATGCTGCGTACATCGATCGATGCACACTTAATCTAAAACCCACTTAGTTGATTGCCGTGGCCCGGGATAGAAACAGGTATCTAAGATTTGAGCACTGGTTTTACAAACATGATGCCTAATGTATACATAGTTTAATATTTTTTTTAAAAAAAAGACTTTGAAAATATTAACTATATTTTTTAACAATTTTAAATATAATTAATAAGTTTATGCTATGTTATGCCATTTAAAAACATACAAATATAGATCATCTATTTGTAAAGGTATGTATGTTTATTGGCCAAGGATCACTGGCTTTGGATTTTCTAACCACTCGCTCGAGGATCTCACATAACATTTATAGGCCAGTTATATTAGAGAGACGTCGTCTCGATCGATTTAAGTATTTAAGAGGCTATATGCTATGCATTGGAAACCATATATTTTAAAACAAGGTCTTAATAGAAGATGTTTGTACTAACAGTTACGGAAGGTTTGTCGATTTTTGATGTGTACGATCCACAACAGATACTTGGAAAACGCAGTAACGTCCTTGTGAATAAACCTGTACGAAAATGCAGTTTAGAGCTGTCACGTATTCTCCTCTCTGTCAATCCTACTGTGGCCGAAGGACAACTCTTTTCGCTATCTATTACAAAGGATTTTTCCACCTCTGCTGGCCTTTTTGCCATTATTCCATTGTCAGAAGGAAAGGCATTGTTTTTCCAGGATACCACTGAAATGGACGTATTTATTCGTACAAACCCCTTCTCTCACAGTAAAGTTGCAATTCTCCAGCTATCAGACGTCGGGCGCATTGAATTCATTTCTCGCTTTTCTCAGTCGCTTCTAAACAAAGAAGCAGTGGAGCTCATTGGGGAACCTATCATGCGCTTTGTTTGTAATGATGATTTGCCACACTTCTGTCGTAAAATGATAGAAATCCGTAAATTGGGAGTGGCAAATTTTTCTGTAAAGATGATTCGGTCTGGAAAAACTGAAGCAGAAGGCAGCATTGTTGAGCTAGAAATTCTTGGTCGCGTGTTTAATGGTGTTCTCTTCCTGGTTCTCATGGAGCAGAGCGCATGCGCAAGTATGTTGCCTGTTGCTACAACTGACACACGTTATAGCAGCAATACAGGTTCCTTAATGAATGTGTTTAAGACTGGCGTGAATTGTGCCCTATTTAAGATGCTCCAATCTATGCTATGTTCACTTTTAGGTACCAAATCCTCTGTAAGTCAGTGTCAATCAGAGCCCATGGTAAAAATTCTTTTTGGTATGCTAAGCCGCATTAGAGGAGAAGTTGTACAATGTGGACGTAAAATGGCCTGGGGATTTTTTATGTCATCGTTTGTTGCAGTAGGTAAAAAATATACATATACCTTCAGTGAACAGCTTCAAAATGTTGCCATGTATACTGAATATTTATGTGTTTACTAACCTTTATTGAATGTATGCTTGAAGTTTTTATTTGAAACTTTTAAATTAGAACTAAAATTACGATGTTAGGCTTGTTTAATTAATTTTGAATTGTTTTGTAAGTAATAAATGTACCGGGTACAGTGAATAAAAAGATAAACGCTCCTAGCAGGGTGAAAGGCTGGTCCTTTGAACTTTTTGAACACAATGTTATTGAATGGTCTGTCGTTGATATTCATCAACACAAGTGGAATAATTTATCGTAAAAATGTGCATATTCTAGCTTTTAACGATTAGATTATTTTTACCATTAAGTTGCTACATTTGTTGACTTGAGTTGTAATAAGTGGTAAAGTAGATTTCCTCCAAGAGCTAGACTTTTCATGGAAAAAGCAAGGTAAACATAAAAATATATAATAACATATTTAATCGATCGACACTATCCTTGAGGTTTATATCTTGTATTACCCAAGCATATCAGGTCCCCAGATCCCAAGGAGGTCTATTAACCATCGATGACATAATATCAGATGTATAAATTAGCTTTGTGTCAATGGTGCGGATTGTGTCGGAGAATAATTATAAATTACTATAATTATTATCTAAGATTATTATGTGCATTGAGATACACAGCATGACCTTAAGTTATTTGGTTGATTTCTCACCTGTTGTTTTTTTTTATAGGTGTGAACACAACCTTCCAATATTCATGTGAACCACTCCCGAGCTATCGCTCTCATAATTGAATATGCGTTCCCGCTATTTTCTTAAAACCATTATTGCCATTTTGAGGCGCATTCAAACACATGAGGATAACAGTATAATAGTCGCTATCATACTTACTTATGAGGGCAAGCAATAGAAGAGCACTTAAGAAAACAGGGCCCAGCACGCTTCCACTGCGAAGCAACTCCATTATACCCCGCCGCTCACACATGCGGAAACACTTGTAAACACAAAAACACAAATAAACATTGGACTAGATACGACATTATTTACACGGATTACCTAATATTCTTAGACAGCGTCTTTTCAATACTGCTTCTATGTCTTCATATACTATTTCTAGACAGTTCTATACATTCTCTTTCCCTTTTGTTTTCATTTACGGCGCTAAAACTTTAAACACAATTTACAAAGATACAGCAACTTTAAACACAATCAATGCATTGCATCAGATGATGCATAATATGTTGAAGAGCGAGTCATACAGGACCATGATTTGATCTTAATTTTTGGGGTTTACAGCGAATCTTTAATAGAAATATTTATCAATTTCAGCCTGTGTAGTGAACATCTCATCCATATTCAGGGTAGCAACTGACTATTGCAAGCAGGAAATTTAGGATAAAAACTCTATAACCTTTATTTAATACCACTGCCGAATCAAAAGTCCCCAACCTGTGTCAGCAGAACCTTTCCATATTTTCTAAATATAGCATTTTCTACATAAGATACTTCTGAACCTAGCCTTAAGTAATTAGATAATTATAATTAGTAGCTTTTCCTACATTGTATATGTGGCTATATTTGACGATATTATCACTACGCTGGCAATTTGATTGGGAATGGGCATTACCAAATATATTAATGAATGTTTCGTGTGACGTTGGATGAGTATAGTCGTAATTTTTCCACTTGATTTTGGGTTGGAAAGGCGGCTCATCATGAATTTTTTAATTAGACAACGATTAATCTAGATGATCTACAAGTTATTAAAATTTAATAATATAATTGTAGCCAATAGCCACGTTTTATTACTTGTAAAACGTTTCTTATTTCCCGCTCTACTAAATTTTATAAGCAATTAACCAATCATCCATTTTAATGCTTTTTGTATTCTCCTCCTATTGGCCAACTAGAAATTCCTACTCACTTAAATGTTCGTGGTTCAACAGTTGTGGTCGACCCACGCTGCAAACAATGCTAAATGCACTTAAAGATTAAATGGACTTCTCAAGATACAAAATAAATGCCATATGAATAAATACAGCTAACTACATTTTTTTGGTTAAAATATATGATTATATAAGTTCTTAAGAAAGTTTGTATTACCAATGATCCACTGTTACGGAAGTTCTTTGATATGCAGTCACCACTTTAGATTGCCTTACTCTGGTCAACTAAAATCCGGTAATGTTGCCAGATTTTGGCGGTTTGAGAAAAGCGAATATGAAGTACGTGGTATAGAATAAAATAAAATTTAAGGAAGCAAATAGAATTACAACATGAAACAGCCTATTGATCACTAGAAATATAGCTTATCCATCCATATTTAAAAGAGATACACGAGATGCAATTCTTAGTAAGTCCTACAGCTATATGAAGTCATAGTTAAAAAAAGTTATAGTAAAAAAAAGTTCATCGTATAATTTTAGATAACAAAGTCATAAGCAGAAATAAACTGCATCCCAAACCTAGAATGACCGTTCTGTCATTACTATCATAGGCCATCGTCACAGTTTTAGCAATTTTGTTTTTATCTAAATGTACTTTCATGTATATATAATTACATTACTATCTGTGCATCCGAGTATTTGTAAGTACATATCTAGATGTATATGCATGTAACCTTATGCTTACATACTTTAAAGATGGTCTTTTGTTCTTTTTTTTAGATGCTGGGTGAGTTTTACTTAAAAAAGAAGTGTTAGAGGTACAAGTAAAAGGTATAACAAATGATGTGGCTTTTATTCAATCGAGTTACTGTAGGCAAATAATTTATTACAGTAAACATTCAATTTACGACTTAATGGTAAAATAATACCAACTCTACTTTTCTATTTCGCATGAAACTTATTATTTTACCTTATTAATCTACATACACATACGTATTCTAGCAAGCTAGATACTAGGTTTAACGTGTTGACCATATACAGCTTGCGCACTCTTTATTTAATAGTATATTTGCGACATATTTTGGTTAGCTACGATTGAATATAAATAAAATATGAAGAAGGGCAGCATCTGGAACCACTAGCATATGTAACTTAAGATTAAGACGAGCTTATATCGGGCTAGTATTACGAGTAAAATCTCCCTTTTGCAGCAAATGGACATTATCTTACGTATTCGCATATCGGGTATTTTTGAGCATCGTACATACAGATAGTTAATGTATAATTATAAGTATACAAACATGGACATAACAGGAGATAACATTACTACTGATGACAGTACTATTAAGGATAATTCTATGGCTAGCTCTAAGCGGCCAAGGATAGATGAGGAGCTTAATATGAATGAAGGGCAGTTTAACATTCTCTTGGCAATCACAAATAAGCCATCACAGAATGACAACGCTACTACAGACAATAACAAGTTAACTGTCATGCCTGTATCCAAACTATTACGTGGGCGAACATGCATATAGATCAACGCAATCATACTCTGTAATGAAACGCTAAGATAGATCTACAGTAAATTAGTCAAAAAGATTGTCAAATTGTCACATGTTATTTGAAAAAATTTCGTGTGGAACAAAGAAGCTAAAAATAAAGTTGTTGTTTTCCTTCTCGAATTATTCTAAAAAAGTTCTTGTGTATCAATTTTTTCTTCAAAAATTATAAAAAATGTACGCAAAGAATATATTTCCTCTAGTGAAAATAGCAAAAAACCCAATTTTCTATCAATTTCTTCTTTATTATTCTATTGCGTTTTATTATTATTTCTATTTTTAAAAAGTCCATTTTGTGCTGGAATTTATCCATTTATTGTGGGAATCTGTTCTTTTTTTTCTTTTTTTTTTTGGGAACCCATGTAAACTACTCAATCAATAAGGCATATATTGTTGAAAGAGGAAAAAATGTAGGGTAAACACACCCTGTCTTTATTTTAGGCTATTACCACTACAAGAATGCATATCAGGTGGCGGACTACAGTGTAACAAAACTATTAGCCCCGTCTCAGCTACACTGTTTAATTTTTATCATTCTAAACACATGTGATACGGTAATAGGAAATGGTTTTAAGACATGTTCATTGCACATATCTATTGGTGGCCCGTCTAGTAGAAAGTGTGCAATGGATAAGGTTGAGCTGGTAGACTAGAAACTGAAATTAGTCTTTTAAGAAATTTAAAATAGTAAAATTAAAAAGAGACCATTATCTAATGGTAGTTTATTCCCAACAGTATTAATATCAATTGATAGAAATAGACACGAGTTAAGTCTTCAATCTTCAAATTGTGTTTGCTAATTGGAATATTATAAATCAATTTGCATGAGTCATCCTACTAGCTCACGCATTTGCTAAATATTGACACGATAAGATAACAAGCTACATTTTAAATGAACAACTGTTTTCTATTCATAAATAAAGTAAAAAAGAAAAAAGAAAATAACTTACAGAATTAATCTATTGCATTCTACAACTTGTAGAGTTATAAGGTACAAGTCCACTTGTATTGGTCATGTTCCGTTAGGTTGTCAATGAGAAGAACTCGACGAGAATTAAAATTAATAGTAATAGGCCAATAAATTGATATATAATTATTGTTACTAATGAGTTCCAATACGATCCGGTCCGGGTCAATATGATGTGGGCCAAAAATTTGAAATATTTCCCGTGTGATTGGAGGAAGTACTGATTGCGGCAACGGTCGAACAGCCATCAGATTAACTGCGATAAACGTGCTTTATGTGCAAACAGTAGCGGCAAAGACTGGATGAAATCTAGTTGAAGCTAGTGTTTTTATAAGTAAGTGTATGATATATATTATTATACTATATAAGTACCTGAGCAGGGTTAAGTGCTATTTCTACATAAAAATAGAGTTTTTTTTTGTATGTTTCAGAGTCATTATTTGATACCAATGCCAACCACGCTAGTTTGTTATTGTAAAAAATATTGCTATAATTGTTGTAACTGTTGCCAAGAAAAAAGAAAATTAGAAAAAGAATACTCTTCTACATGGTGTATAGCTTTATACCTTCACAAAAATACATTGTTGCTATGATGAATTGTTTTACTATGTTTTCTATTTTGGAATATAGACCCTTTTTTTTTAAGCTTGTCTTATCTGCCGCAATAGATTTATTTGACAGTTAGTGAACACAACTTCATAAAAAAGACGTCTTATAATTTGAAATTAAAATTTTAAACTAAATATGGGCCGTTTTTATTTTATAAATCCTCTTATAATCTCTCTGTATGTTGTGGTGTTAAACACGAATCCTTATGAGATGGTCTGTTCTTGACCCTTCTTATCTACTTCCCTTTGCCCTAAACGACTTCACCCATTCACTCTTCGTGATATATTTAGAAGAAAAAATATTCACTTATTTTATTTTATTTATTATTATGTTGTTTACATATTGTAGCCAAAGTTGTTTTGTTCCTTCTCCCTTGTCCCCTTCATTGATTGTTATAAAAATGCAAGTCGGTTATGCTATATTGTTTGTTTTTTTTAGTTTGGTTACACCATCTATTGACTTATGAATGAAGACATAAAGTGGCGGAATTGTGGAATTGTGTTTATGGATAGATAGTTCCATGCATATATTTCTATTGAACTATGTTTTCTCCATTGTTAGAGCATGTCTAATACGTTATATTGACTCTTTATTCGTTTATGTAGCTTGCTTTATATAAACACTAACCAATTCTCTATCTATAGATACCAGTAGCTGAACGTGCATCAGCAAACGAAAACATGGCGCAAGCAGACGGTGTTCGCGATGAGATGGTGATGGACCTGTTCAACAGGTTTGAGAAAATCCGCGAAAAACTTCAAGATAGACAACAGAAGAAAGTGGAGACCATCGAGGAACTAGAGAGTAGCGCAGCCAGACGCCACAAAGAGGCCCAGGAAAAGATGGACAATGTCCTGCAGGTGGGTAGTTGGTAATTTTTTCTAGATATATATATATATATGCCATCAAGGCTGAATTATAGGTTAATTTATGTGCATTTTTGTACTGGATTTAAGAGCAGTTGCCTACATAATATATTATAAATAGACACCCACTCTGCTATCTATTTCTTTTTCTTTTTCCTTTCCTTTTTCTATTCACAAAATTTCTACTTCTCTATCTCTTTATTTTCCCGCACCATTCGTTTATATCAGGTTCCATACTATACTATATTATACTAGACTATTACGCTATACTATGCTATACTATACTATACTCTGATCTGCTCTGCTATACTTACTATACTATTCTTAATTACTTATATACGCTCTTGAATAAGCAATTTTTACTGTGTACGTCACACTGTGCGTATACCAACAAATCATTATAATCCATGTAACATATACACATACGTTCACACATACACTCATACAATCATACATACGCAATCACTATCATTCTCATATTACAGGGCCTTCGCCACAAGGTGGAGGAGGAGAAGATATCGGTAGGAATGGAGCAGACTCGTAAAGTAATGGTCACCAAGGAGCTCATTGCTAGTAAAGCAGCACTAGCCGAGATTGTAGCCTTAAATGACGAGATGGCCGAGGAGGTGAATGGGCTGAAGAGGAAGCTGCAGACTAAGAAGAATGAAACGGATATGATTGACAAAGAGACTAAGGTATGTTATTTTATGTGCTGTGTATGAGGGAATGAAGTTATGGCCTCTACTCTTTTCATTTGCTATTGTCAGGGCTTTGCATTACTATGATATTTAAGTTGTTTTGCTATTTTTGGATATGTAAAACCGGATATTATATATATGGTGCATATTTATGATTCATGTTCACCCATTGTCTGTGGAATCTCTCGCAGTTAATATAATACAATATAGTACAATACAATACAATACAATATAATGCAATTTATATAAAAGAGCCATATAGTCACACGAGCCCCTTAATAAAACCCGACTATTCTCTTGGTTTGATATTAATATTGCTTTATATATCGCACATTTATGTTCATGCTCTTGTTCAGCCATTTTCCATCAATGTAATTTTTTTAAAATTAAAAATTTAACCAAAAATCAGACCAATAAATTAAAATTACAATAGGGCAAAAATAGAATGTTGTGTCGCTAATAAGACTCACAATATAATATAATATAATACTGACGATAAATATACCATAATGGACCCCAGGCCACCATTGATAAGACCAGGGAGGCGGAGCTTCGTCTGGAGCAAGAGACTGAGAGGCTAGAAACTGAGAAGATCTCACTCGAACACCAGTCAATGGCCAAGTCTGAAGAGGAGACCATGATTGCCTCCCTCCGCCAACAGATTGCCGATAAGAGAGCCGCCCAGGAAAAGAGAAACAGGTGTGTATGTGTCAATAGGTCAATGGGCCAATGCAGAACATAATAATATGCTTGCATTTCCTTCCTGTTGATGCTATGTTTTGAGCTCTAATCAGGGTTTGTGGTTTATGGTTTATGGAAGGTATAACAATAATAATAGAGGTTGTATTGTGTATCTGGTATGATATGATAGGATATAATGTGAGATCTTATGATGGTATAATCTGCATTGTGAGATAGTCACTTGCCGAGTCATAGATAGGGTCGAAAAGGAGGTCACTATAATAAAATAAATATAATATATTATATATGAATAATAGAGTATATATGAGTATATATAATTATGAAATGTGTATCCTTTTATTATCCGAGCTTATGAAATATACAGTACTAGATATTGTTTCTGGTTTATATGTATATTACTTATTTACTAATTGCATATTAATTATATATTAAGTATATATGAACTACATCCGACTACACGATCTAGTAACTAATAACCACTATACCATGGGGTATGGACAGGGATCTGGAGGGGCTCCTAGAAGAACTGCAGGCCAAGGAGTCGCGGCTCAGACAGGAGATGGAGGCCAGCTATGCTTTAAGACTGGTTGACATTGAGAAGAAAGCTGCCCAGTCTCGCCAAGAGCAACTGGATGAACTCGATAGCCTTATGAAAGTCAGCACTTCTTCTACTACTACCACACTCCCTTTTCTATTCTATTCCTACTTATATTTTTGGTACATCTATATCTGTGTTACTGTATTTGTTTCTATATCGCTCTATCGCTGTATATACAACAGGATGACAAAGTATATATATATATATATGTTTCAAAGATATTAAAAGTATTGAGTGTCTTTTCAATTAAGGTATTAGTTACAGCAGAGACTTTCATATTTGTGTGCTATACGAATCCATATATGCTATACTATACTATACTATACTGTACAACACTATACTAATACAAAATACATACATGTTCCTACAGACTCAATGTGATGAAGAAATGAGTAGACTCAAATATACATACGAGACGTTGGAGAGAGAGCTGAGCGAGATAAGCAAGAACGACCTTACCAGTGCCATTGACAGCGCCAAGATGGACCTCCAAGAGGCCCTGAGGAAGGTGGAGTCTATGTCTGACCTGAGTGTCAAGGTAAGAGTGGGTGTGGGTGTGCATGGTGCATGTGTATGTGTACAACTCACAGCCACTACATGCATTTATCTTTTATTTAAAACAAAGCCTGAATTGCAAAACTTATGCAACTGACACGTGTTAGCACTGTAGCATATATATATATATATAGTTTGATTTATAAGAAACTGGGAAAGGTATGGCAGTATGTTGTGTTCTTTGCTCTTTGGATGCCCCAGCTAGGTAGGCTCGGATATACCTATTATACTATATTTTATTATAAATTATATATATACCCTATTACACATCCCAGTAAACAGCACTGCTCTCGTACCTGTGTTTACTGTTTTTTATTTTACTAGCTCTCTTTCTTTGCACCAAAAATACCTTCCAATCAATTATATGGATTAAATTTAATTCTAACCAACCATACCAGATTCATTGAGTGTTACTTATTTGTAACTGTATCGTTATATCATAATAGGACGAGTAATAATATAGTGTTATATTTTATTATATGGTATGATCTAATACACCAAGATATTATCTAGTATTAACCCCCACCATGTATGCTTTACCCTACCTATAGCTAGTGCAGCTTCAGAAGACTCGTGCGGCAGAGATCAGTAGCCGTGCAGAGATGAGGGCCCAGCAGGAGCAGGAGCAGGAGATATATAAGGAGAAGTACCTGAATGAGGTGGCTAGAGGCCACCGTCTTGCCGAGCATAATCGTCTATTAGATGCTGGTACGTAGTAGGAATAGGGTGGGGTCTTGTTTAGCAACACTTTCCTCTCATATGTTGGTCACACCTGAGCGTTTAGGTTCTCTCTGGTACAGCCTAGTATGACCTTTATTGTTCACTATTACCTCATTTTCTTTCTTCCTTCTCGTGGGTCCTTCTAGGATAGGGTAAGGTAGGGTAGGATATCGTAAGGTATGATATAATACAACACAATATAATGCAAAATACCATCCGCAGAGATTGAGAGGCTCAAGGGGTTGATTGAAGCTGGTGAACGCCTACTAGGCCTACACAGTGCTCAGGATGAGCTCAAGTCTGTACGAGAGGAGGATGATAGTCAGACTGGGACCGCCCGCAAGCGCCGTAAAATGATCAGAAAAACCAAGAAGCGTCTTGCTTCCCCTGTAGAGGCTGATACCTCGGCCATGCAGATGCCTACTGAGCATGAGCCTATTGATGTTGATTTTGATGGTGATGTGGAGGTTGACGAGGAGGCTAGTATGGACATGAACCCCGTAGTTGAGCCTGAGCTTGAGGAGCAACAGGAGGAGAATGACACCTTTCTTCAGGTGCGGCTAAAGCGTGCAGGATATATATGTATATCTTATAGGATTTCACCATGGATGCCAATAGGTTTGATAACAGGATAAGTATAATGTAATGTTAAAGAATGACTAGATACCCATATTTCAACAACTAACCATCCTGTCTGGTTGGCATTCTTATTACTTTTCATGCAGTAGTAATAGTAATTGCAAATCATGTAATATATAATATGAATACATTCACAGCCACATATCACTAACGTACACCTGTCTCTCCTCCCCTCTGTCTTTATTCTACTTTCCTTCCACATACATACATACATACAGATGGACTCCACAGTAGAGGGAGATATGGAGATAGTGCAGGTAGGAGCCAAGGGCGACTTTGTGGTGTTACACAACCGCACCATGTCACAAGTGGAAATGAATGGCTGGAGACTAGTGTCTAGTAGGATGATGGGTGACGGCGAGGTAGAGACTCTACAGGAGTTTTTCTTTGACAACATTGTCTTACTTTCTGGGGTATGTTATTTTCTCTCCTTAATACACTTTTATATACAGACCGTAATAGGTTATGAGTTAGTGCCTGTGACATCTATCCACTTGAAATTTAAATAACACCGAATTAAGGATTGTTTTGACCTATCTCTTTGCATACACACAGTATGGATATGGTCAAACCTGTTTATTATTAAATACATACACGCATATATATATCCCAAACTTGTTGCAAGTAATAAATTGGTTTTTTACTTTACGTATAATTAAAAGACATAGGTGTTCGTGTTTATATATATTCCCATATCGCCCACAACCTTTCAGTGTAGATACAGAGAGATGACCCCATTCCGTGCATCATATACTGGTAGATATACATATATATGTGCACCATATATCAGAGGTACAGGTGTAGGTAGGGGTTGGCGTATCTGAAAAATCAGACCATTGTTGGAAGCAAATCCCTTTACGGCACTTTGATAGTATATTGTTCTTATTATTGTTATGATAGTCCTTTAAACTTTTACAGCAATATTCTTTCTTAAGGTAATTGGGTACATAATTGTGAACAATCTATGTTATTACTGGTTAATAACTTATTGCTAAATAGTTGGAAATGCAATCAAACTTTAGAATATGTTTTTACGCCATGAGCTATTGACCAATCAAATACCCTATAAGCATCTATCACCAAATTGTTGATCAACCGAACAGAAGATTAGAGTATTCAAAAGCCAATTAGATAGGTTAAAGCATTTTCTTAAGTGGTAGTGGGTTTCCTATATGATGTGACATGTGCTGTGATCCCATTTACTGGCTATAACCAATAGCCATATAACTGTAACTGTAACTGATTGGACTATCCCCATGTCTGTCTATATAGAATGATCTTGCCCTCAGCTTCGGCCAGGAATCATCCGAGACAGAGCTCTTTGAGTACAGAGAGGTAAGGTCACATGCATCTCCTACAATACATACCTACATACACATACATGTATACGTATTTTTAATATAATTGACATGTTGTCGTGTACCTCTAACTGCAAGTATTTTGTAAGGGATGGGGTGGTGTAATATGGTGGAGCATTAAAATGTACATACCCCTTCTCTCACTGCAGTAGTTTGTAGCCCATCCCATCCACTCATTCTTATTTCCCCCCCCCACCCCTCAGACTATCCCCTGGAGCCCTCTCCCCATGGAGCGTACCCTGTTGAGTCTATTTGGCTTTGACCACGATGGCCAGGAGCGTTTAGTGGCACTGGTCAACGTGTTCCCACCTGGCACTACTCTTATGGACGACATTCCTCGTGGGCCCCACAGTGGCAAGGCCAACGAGTCCTGCTGTGTGATGTGATTACTTCTCAGGGCCCAATATGTGGGTTAATGCTTAGAGTTAATCCGCTGCAACCCTTCATTGTTTGCTTATATGCAAATCCATGGCTATTTAATAAACGCGAATTGCGGATTGGATTATAATATTCTCTAATTCTTATAATATTGACTGAGCGATATAGGACGTGATGCGGTATTAAGTCTAAGATTATAATTAAAATTACGGCTAAAATATTGAAATTGAAATATATAAATACAATAAATGTGTATTTAAATATTTTAAGTATATTACGACCCAATCAATGGTAGAGAATAAAACATACACACATACATACCTCAGTTAGTATATTAATGGCTCCAACGAGAGCTTTGTGCAATGTAATATGATCACATGTCGCAAGTACCCCTCTAGATCCCACAGTAAAAGCCCTCTATCATGTAGTGTCAAGTTAAATTTCAGTAAGATTTCAGGATGTAATCTTATCCTCGAATATATATATATATATATGATATTTTATGATATCATATAATATATCATTACATCGAAAATAAATATAAAATTAGGTAAAGAGAATGATACTAATATAATGCATAGTTACATATATGATGGTTACAGAGGAAGCCATTCTAAATAAAAATCATGAGTTGAGAGGTGAGCTATTCTTTGTTTATATTTTTGTATTTTAAAATAAATAAATACAGGTGTGAGATAGTATAATGTTAAAAGAATGGTATAATGCATTTAATGTTATTTGGTTTTATGTGGTTTGTTCGAAAAGGTGCTTATTGTCTCTCTTAAGCATGGGCATTTTGTTGTAACTGTTAACTGCTTTTATTAAATATAGAAAAAGAGTTAAGTATGCTAGTGTAGTATATTGTATTATATTAATGTTACAAGATCTAATTAGACTAATTATGTGAACATCAGCTAAAAAGCCATCTAAATAAGGACACATACGTTAAACCAATTGGAAAATTATCAAATTATAATTAAACAACTCTACTGGGCCTTACTGGTCTCACGTGAATTACATTAGCCGGTAAGGATTTATAATACCATTTTTATTTGGATTGAAATATGGAACGCGACTACATTGTCATTTGCAATTAACAAGGATAGCAAAAAAGATAAAATGAAAACAACCAATAAAGTAACAGATAATAATGTATAAACAGTTATCAACAAAGCTTAGTTTTTCTTATTATTTGTTAACAATATTTTATATATATTCCTATTAATAGTTAGAAGGTGTTTGACCGGTATTCTATGACCATTAGATTTTATTGTAATATGTAGTGCTTTATTGGCAGTTTTCTATAACTTATATTGTTTAAATTCTTCTATTGAAAATACAGAGAAATGTTTAGTTACTTTCGATTGCAATAGTAGCGATTACATACACTCAGCCTTAGTACCTCTCACTGATTGCTCAGACTGTGCTATTACCACACTTACACCTAAGCATATTAAGGCAAGAGTCACTCCTCAAATTTTAGAATAATACTAGACAGCTAAGAATGGAACCATCATACATGCCTTCTCTCATATTAAGCTAATCTCAACTTTCTGTTGAAAGCAGATCAAAGCTAAGCACTCCCTCGATTGCTAGCTCAGCCAGACACACTTAAACAACACCTAATTGTGTGTGAACAAGTCCACAAAACTACTACAAATCATTACAATATACTTTCATTATAGGAGACTAAGCTTACTATAATAATACTGGAGATTAATAATGTAATGCCTTCACGGGATAGGTATGTTCTTAAAACACCCAATATGCCCCAACGATTGACCTTTAAGCTATATATTGCAATCATTCCTGATTTAATTATATATACTAGGATTATTTTTTACCCTCTCTGAGTATTTGCAGTTGGTTATAAAGTAAAAAGACAAAATGACACAGTTGACTTGGTATAGTTATTATTCTTAGTACAATAGTAATCCGTATATTGACAACCTCGGTATGACCTCTACATCTATCGGTTATAAAATATTATAAAGACACGTGTAAATAGCCATCACGTTGTCTAATAAATATATATCGTAATGAACTATATATCCTGTTTGCACATCAACTGTACTTAATGAAGCGTAGAGGGAAAATATTATATTGAATAAGAAAATGTAATAAGAAACGTATGTAGGGATATACAACCAGCCTCTCCATGACAATCCTTTGTATACAGTGGATAAGATGCTGTAATAATGTCTGTCATTATATACTCTACAAATATCTCAAATATAATCAATTATAAATTAAACACTTAATAACTTTAATCTATTATAGAAACATCATTAATAATTAATTAAAGTTTGCTTAATTGGTAATTTATTATGCTGTTGATAACATTTTAATAAACACTTATTATATCCTCATAGTTAGTCGGTCTGCATGTATCTTCCATTCTAATCCCTATATAAAACGTAATGGTATTTTTAAAACAGCACCAATTCAGATCCTTTCAATAAAGGTAATCAGTCAAATGTTCTCCCGTATCTCTTTCCCAACTGGATATGCAAGCATATTTCTATATTAGTGGTCCATGTAGATAATCACAGAGATAGATCATCCCATTATTACTATTTAACACAAGAACAAATGTGTGCTAATTGCAATCAACAAGGGAGACCAATAGCGGGTGACCAGGGTTTTACTTAGGGTTTAATCCGGAGAGAGGGCTTATTATATAATTGCAGGATCCCTACCATTGGCTGGTTCAATTGCGATAGATCATGTGAGATTGTCATTTAACGCCAATGGATTGCACTGACTATTTTCCAGGCTACATGTAAAATAATTATTACTCATAATAGTAAATATTTACTATTCTTAGATATTTTTTTAATAAAACTGTAGTTTTATAAAAAATACCTTTTCAACAAGAGTAAATATGTACTAATTGTAATTAAAAAGGGAGACAATAGTAGGGTGGTCAGGGCTTTACTTAGAGTAGAGTTTAATCCGGGAACGGCTTATTATATAATTGCAGGATCCTTACCATTGGCTGGTTCAATTGCGATAGATCATGTGAGATTGCCATTTAACACCAATAGATTGCACTGACTATTTTCCCAAGTTACATGTAGAATATGTTATAATTTTAAAATGTCTATTACCCCGAGACAGGTAGTTAACAAAAAAATCAAGGACTAAAAAAAATAATACTTTTTTTCAATTTGTTACAACTTTTTAGACAAATACACGTATCGAAAATTACTAGTTTAGGTATTTGAATCCAACTAGGAATTAATGGAATTCATCTAGTCAAACACATATGGCTTTTCCCCAATCAGAATAATCAAACATGCTTTTGCATGCTCTCTGAAAATCTCTGAACTAATCGTTCTGAACCAATTAGAGCTAGGCGGAAAACATTTCTTAGTAATTAATTATAGCAAGTAAATTTTTCTAGAAGAGGAAACTAAACACTTGTTATAGAAATTTCTCATTACATACATTAGATATGAAATCCAAATTTAAACAAAATAATATTTGTCAATAATAATAAATGTTTACTATTCTTAGGTATTTGTTTATAAAGCTGTAGCTTTATCTTATTACTATTTAAAGCAAGAGCAAATGTGTGCTAATTGCAATCAACAAGGGAAACCAGTAGTGCCAACAAATCGAAAAAATAAATTAAGCACATTAAACAAAAAGAAATAAAAATTATGCAAGTTTGCCTTGTTTATATATGCAGATTTTAATTATTGTTGATGTAATATATCAGATTTAAAGTACTGGAGAATGAATACGCAATTACCAATATACATAGATTAGCCATTAAAATTTCCAGTTTATGTGAACTGAAAAACAATTCGAAGAAATTTCTGAAGAAACCTAAGCCATATAAGAAAAAGAATCAGTTCCTTTTGACTCATTATTGTGTAAATCAATTTTAGAAAGATGGCGACCTATTTCATAAACAAGCTGTTTACCTTGGCAAGTATGTTGATCAATAGGCCCATGTTGAACATGGGACCAATTGCGACCAGCATAAGCACATTTTTTCAGCCTGAAGTGAGGACGTGTGCTAACTTCCCACTCTCCTGCGGCGTCAACCAGTTATGCGTGGATTGTTTAACTGGCCCCACCTGTGCCTGTGTTTCAGGATACGTCATGGGCAACAACATATGCCAGGGTAGGTTTCTATTTATTTTTTTTCGTTATATACATCATATTATATTATTCAATAGTATATTATATGCATCATGGCTTATGATGATATTGGCATATATTCGCCTACAGATATTAATAAGTGCAGCACATACGTGACGCCCCAGGGTGTTTTTACACACCCTATCGCTCCCACAGAGGGATATATTACTATTATTATTATTATTATTATTATTATTATTATTATTATTATTATTATTATTATTATTATTATTATTATTATTATTATTATTA
>NAOQ01000054.1:3283-15165 GCA_002751075.1 Ichthyophonus hoferi | reverse complement strand
TACGTTACGTTAACTTACGTTATAATAGTTATAGTACTATACGTAGTACTTACGTACTACACAGAGAGTATATTATATTATTATTATTATTATTATTATTATTATTATTATTATTATTATTATTATTATTATTATTATTATTATTATTATTATTATTATTATTATTATTATTATTATTATTATTATTATTATTATTATTATTATTATTAATATTATTATTATTATCTGAGGGGAATACAAAAATGTTAGGTATGTCAATCTTATTATAATATTAACATATATTTCCCTCAGACATTGATGAATGTTCTGAGAGCCCTGTGGCCTGTGGGGGCAACGCCATTTGCAGCAACACCTTGGGCGGTATGTCTGCACCTCTTGTCCATGGGGTTTCCTGGCCGTCAATAGAACATGCCAGGGTAAATTTTTATGTTTCTCTACATTTGATTATTTTATTTTATTTTATTTTGTATTAAGTGAAGGGTTATATAGAAGAAACAATATATTAAAATTCGTATACTGTATAGTAATTTTAATATATTGTTACTTCTATATAACCACTGCATAGACACTGTCGTAACTGCACTCATATATGTCTATACTAATACAATCATTATTATAGACATAGATGAATGCAGTTATGCCAACGCCTGTGCAGCGCCTACAACATGCATCAACTTGCGTGGTAGCTACAGGTGCCAGGCTCCCCAGCTACCACAGCCCAGCAGTACCCTAGATGCCCTGTTTGGGTTACTAGGGTACACACCTGACACCACAGGGGTCAGCGCCACATTGGGATACCAGTATCTCACTGCAGTGTGGTACACCCCCGTGCTAGTCAAGGTATGTATGTGTATGTATTTATGTATGTATCTATGTAATATCATAGTCTAGTAGAACTTGGCCCCACTCTCCCCTGTTGTGGTAGTATTAAGCCCATCTTATCTTATCCTTTCCGATCCTATCATATCATTTACATCATCTCCTATCACCTTTACTACCTTTTCCCATCTTTCCCTATCTCTTCCCTCCCCCACAGACTAAGATGGCGGTGAACCACGTCACTGGCCTAGTCAATTTACTACAGGGCATAGATCATACTGGTCTATGCACGATGGTAGGTTTATTCCTGTGTATATATGTGTATTATATGCATGTGTATATGCTTTGTTATTGACTGTGCATGTATGTATATACTTAATTAATGACTGACCCCTTCCCCTTCCTAGTTCCAGACCATGACCTTCCGTGCACATAAAGGAATGTGCATTTTGTACAATATGGTATGTGTATGTATGTATGTAGTGTTATGCATTGGTTAGGACTTTATCCATATTTGTTATGTTTTGATTATTTTATAGTTGTTTTTACTAACCCATTACCAACTCTCATATTTTTATAGTATTGGCACTACATTGAGATCATCAAGGACGTCACAGGTAGGGGGATGGTTTATGTAGGAAACATCCTCTTGCCTGAGCTATACCACTTGGTATGTAGATATCTATCTATCTATCTATCTATCTATGTAATCTTGGAAGCTATATATCTATATATTTAACCAAGCCGTAACCTACTGAATCTCTCTGTATAGGTAAAGCATATTATTACCTGCTCGTGGGAGAAGATTCAAGACCTGGCCCTTGCTGACGGGTTCCTGCCAATGCTGGCATGGCAACAGATTACAAACTATAGCCCCCTCTATTATATTTATATAGTACGAGGTCTGTTTCAGACGGCTGTAGGGTATATCTGTAGCTTGCCAATGATCATTGTGGACCTGATTGCAGTAATTATTGGTGGGTGGGCTTGCTGTTTAGGGAGGGCTTCCTTAGACATACAGGATGGATTGTTCTGGGTTGCTCATCACTGGGATGACATGTCTTCCCAAGTGATTACCACTGGTTGGTATATGCTATTTGTGTTAGGAATAGTGACATTAGTGCTGAAATACGCAGCAGAGCGTAATGAAAGACTACTGAAGAGGAATCAGTTAAGGTTAGGGCTGGAACAAGAAGCTCAGTACATTGATTAGTGTTAGTGTAGGTATAGATGTAGTATATGTTATAGTTATTATAGTTAGTGTAGGTATAGATAGTAAGTATATAAGTGTGGATTGACTGTCTCTTCTGCTAACTAATGTAGCATCTAATGCATTGTACTGTGTACAATGGTAAGTTCTTTTAACAATAAAATGCACCATATTTCATTTACTTGTATCTACTGTTAACATTTATATTATGTAATATTAAGAATAGTAATAATAATGATTGTGATAGCAATATGATATGTTGCAACTCATCACTTTTCTTCTTATTTATTTACAGGAATAAGATATATATCTCATTACAAAGTTATTCGTTTATATCCTTATGATAAATAATATCAAAATGTTATTGTTATTTTTTGTTTATTGTACAATTAATGCTCTAGTGCCAACATAGGTTTACATAGGTTTATTAATGAGTGGAGGTCATAAGCATATTTATTATTGTAAATGGAGTCAGCCATTCATAGTTTTTTTATTATGGTAACTCTAGTGTCAACATACATTAACTCCAGGTAGAACACCCACCAGGTAGAACACCCACCATTAACTCCAGGTAGAACACCCACCATTGTGCTATACAATGTATGTAGTATAGTAGTATGAGTTGTGACTTAATAATACTAATTATATAATACTGGATATACATAATATTAATCATTCTAGCTATTATGCAATATATTTCTAAATGGCATTTAGCCAATGGAGACAGTAATAATGTGCTATATATAGTACACAGTAAGCCTACTTAGCCCATTACTACCCTTTTAATTTGGTTAGATCAATCTCATGAAGAGTTATAATTGATTTTCTAATTACTAATTATATCTCATGAATAGTTTTATGTGATTCATTGGATACAGGAAAAATGTGCTATATATAATACAAAATAAACCAACCTGGCCAATTACTATGCTTCTAATTTTCTTTGGGGCAGTAGTGTGAAGAATTATGGCATACTGTGTTTTTTAAGTATAAAAGATCTATCTCTATCTACAATAGGCTTGACATTTAATTTTGCAGTGAGTTTGAATAAAGAACGTCTGCTTTGATTCTGATTCACTACTTGTAATTTATGACTACTACCTGAGGCACATATGGTAATAACTAGAATGCAGGCTGAAATTGACAGTTGGTATATGCTTTGGGTTGGACAATGTTGGAATAGGTTTAATACATTACAATAATAACTTAAATTAATTATTATTTAGCAATTATGTACAATAATAAAGAAACTACTTATCAAACCTACATAGTAATGGTCCAGTTTAAGATTAATTCCTACCATCATAACATCACACCATCATATTATTGCATTATTATACTATTATGCAATTCCACTTACACTATCATATTATCATATCTGTTACAAGATTGCTAGCCACAGATAAGTAGATCAATTTCTGTCATAGTATACAGTATATGAACACCATTACATTAATGAGGACATGAGTTAATTCACCATATAAATAGAGACAATAGTACTTAAGTATTGTGGTAAGATCAGCCAATTCTAGTGGGTCTGTGACTTATCGTAAGTTAACACTGGTGATAAAACTAAGTATAAAAAGAAAAGAAAAGTCAATAATAAAAGACCAGTCATTTACACCGCCGTTCAGCGTGCCCGGCTAATACATAATGAAATAACAAAATATGAAGTTCTCATATGAGCATACCAAAATACCTTGCATTTAACTAGATATTTGCAATAATCACATCGCTATTGTATTTAGTTAACCACTGGCACTCACATATGATAATCAGAGTACACCCCTCGCTCTTTCAGAAGTTGGAGAACTGCATATGAAGTGACTATTACTAACACTGGTCAAACAATATTAACCACTGCCAGAGTTATATAGTTGGAGATCCTGACAGCTGGATAGAACTGACACAGATTCGGATAATATCTCTAACAGTTTATTGGTTGGTTAATTTGTTTAATATTGCACCCATAGTACTAACATAAAGGCTAGACTCTTAACATATCAATACGTACATACTACCGTATAATCTTCAATTATTATCTATATATAAATGATAGAAGGAAGTAATAGAGGGTAATAAATGAGGCAATCATGGTATTACATGCCAAAGCACCACATGCGTGTATTTAACAAACCAGATGGCCAATAGTCACTATTTACTAAATAATTCAAAGCATTCAAAACCGGTTAAGACGGGTACTATTCAAATGTTAATGTTAAATTGAGCATTAAAGTATTTAAAATTAATTGTCTGGATCTGGATCAGTTGATAAGTTGTGATTGTTAGCACTTTCAGTTTTCAATTGGTCGATCATAGATTGTTGCTTAGCGATTAATTCCCGCTGATCGCAAAGCTCTTTTTGTAAAGAACCAATGAGAATGTCCTTCTCATGTAGTTGTTGGCACAGTTCCAACCAATCGGTGCTTACATGGACCTGGGAGAGGGAGGCGTTGGAGGTAGGAATAAGAAATAGGGTGATAGTCATGGTATATTATCCTACAGTATATTTGGTTGGATTTTACTATAGTATAGTATCATATTATATTATATTATGTATTATTATAATATTATATTATAGTAGATTACATTGTATGTTATTACAGTCTGGCAATTTATACATTTTACCATAAACAGATGGCACACACTCTTATCATACAATAGCATGTTACATCCTATCGTATACCCTACATGTGAGAATATGACAGATACAGCCATGCCTACACATACCTGTTCATGCCTCAAGAGAGGGGAGTCTTCCCCAAAGTATTGTACCAGGTGTACAGCATCTGGTCGGTTTTCAGAGATAGGTGACGTCATCCATCGCACTAGAGCTGCCTAATATAGGTAAGGTGTATAAAGTTAGTGCCAGGTCTGTTTTACTTGTTACATATTACTGGTTCATACATGTGCTTAAATTTTACGTGCCTTAAGTATTCCATATTTGGGTTGAAACTCTTCTCCTTCCCATGCTATAGTTGCTTATATATACGGTGCACTATATTATATTCTATCATATCACATTCCGTATGAATAAGAAACAATGATGGGTTAGTAATTAATTACACATAGTGGCAACTGGTAAGCAATTAAGAATAATTGATGATGAGAAGAAAGCACTCGATTGTGGTACTTCTATTTCGTTGTGTTAACCTATTATAATCCCATATAGTTAATGTTAATTGTACTCCAATCAGAAACAATGTATTTAAAGATCTTATTACTGTATAGTGTCTCATCAGTGAATGGTCAATCATTATACCGTATATATACGATTAATAATTACATGGTGCCATTTTATGGGTTCAGATTAACTACCTAGTTGATTTGGACACAATTAAGTAAAATTATATTGGCGCTTATCACTGAAACAGGTGTAAGACGTTACAACGATTCCTTATTTATTTAGTTATAATAGAACAATTTGTTCATTTATTATCTGCTACTAAGCAAATAGTAGAAATTATTTATCAAACCTACATAGTACTTATTTAGATTGAGATTAATTCTCGTATCCCATATTATGTTAGGTATACAGCTTTATACGAATTCAGTCTCACCACATCACACGTATTTAGCATAGTATAGATTAACCACTGTGTGGTTGAGATTGGGTTTCTAGTTTTGTTTACGCTATAGTCCGCCACCTGACAAGCGTCATTGTCAGGGTAACAACTTAAGATAAAAATGAGTTATGTTTACCCTATATCTTTTTGGTTTTAATGATTATATTTGATTGCATCTTGATTGTAATTACTATAGTTCAATCTCTACAGTAGCAAGTGAAAAATATTTTTAAAAAAAGTTATAGTGACTACTTATAATAATATTTTATAAAATATTTAATACATCCAATAGTGGTATATTATAGGCGGCTGATAATAGTAAAATATTATAATGCCAATCATAATCCTATATTAATTTTTTTAATAATGATGATAATACTACCCTATGTATTTATTTAGGTATTATTATGACAGCCAATAGGCGTGTGGGTACTACTTAAACTGAATTATTTAATTAGCTCACTGATTTTTAATTGCTTGTCGCCTTAGTCACCATTTAATTTCATGTGTTTAACTTATTCAATTTAATAAGTAGAAAAAGATGAAGATAATTTAATTTAATAAGACTGAGAGGCAACTAATAAATAATGGATAATCACGACTTTTAAAAGCATCAAGGCATCCTTGGTTAGCACTATTCAATTCTATTAGAATAATAAAATCAGGTTTCACTATAAGTAACATCATAGTAATCAACTATGTTAAAGCATATAATCCTATTACTAAGAGATAAATTGTAGTAACGCGCCCAAATTAGAATTTAATTATAATCCACCAATCCATATAGATTTTTAAAGTAACACATACAATGCATGGAAGGCAAAGCACTTACTTCTTTTGGAAAGTGCTGAATGATGCTATTGGGTAAGAGGCCCAATCTGACGTTACGGATTAGGGTAGCTCTGTAGGTATATAACAAATTTTGAATATATAATACAGTATAATATAGTAGGGTATCGTATAATAAAAGATGGTATAGTATAGTATAGTATAGCATAGTATAATATAGTATGAAATAATAAAACATAACACAGCATATAAAAATGCAATACGACATAATATAATATAATCTATATATGTATCTACTCTGATATTTATACTAAAGGCTAAATAGAAATGTATCTATATGACCAAAATAGAAAGGTATAGGGGACCAATAAAAACACAGACCTTTCCATAGATGTTACCATTGGGCAGAATAGCTCAAATAAAATGATGCCCAGACTGTATATATCACATTTTGGCGTCTGAGGTCCCCCTAGAGTACGTAGTTGAATAGTGATTGGTAGATGAGTTCAGGGAGTGTGTGACAGACCGGCACCTCAAAATGTAATAGGATACAATTACCATAGATAATATAATGATTATATTTGGAATTCATAAACGTCACGGATTGACATATATATATAAAGGAAATGTTTAGCGAGAACCATAGCGTATAGTGGGTAGATAAAGAAAAAGAAAACAGAGCAAATATGGGATAGATATAATAACAACTGGATAGATAAACCTTACCATTCAGTTGCTCAGGGGAGGCATATGACGATGTACCTACTCCCGTTGTCCAATCAGTTGGTAGCGCTGATTTGTCTGCTGTATTTTAATATTTTAATCAACTTATAAATATACACATTAAAATTTTATCGCGATCTGTAGCATACATACTACTCCAATGCTATATACTATACACTATATTTGGATGGGTCTTATTGGCTATTTATTACTAGAGCCATGCTATGCCACACCTATGCATGATTTATACTCACTAATCATCTAATATGTCTATTAAATCATTTTAAAGCATTTTAAAAAATTAAGCCACCCACCCAACACTAATTTATTATTATTATATTATAAAGAACCTCATCTATTGGCTCTAATACTATATACTTATACAGTAATTTGTATATAAAACTTCTTGCAATGCACATGATTGTATCATATTGGTGTACAGTACGTAGATAAAATTAATGTGCAACGTATAATGTATAATATATGATCTAATATAAGAGATATGACACAGAATATATATAACAATTGGTTTAACCCTCTTTTAGAATTTTAAATATAACATCCTTTAAGGGTCCAAACCAATCATGCCTTAACACTAAACATTTCCTGTGAACACCTCATGCTCTCTTGCAATATACTGGCTCTAGTACTATAACTAACTACCATAGACAATGTAGGCCTAGACGATTAGTATGGTAACCTACAATTGATTTCTACAATTAATATCATTAAAAAAATATTTTAAAATACTACTTAGGCATGTTTGTTCCTAATAGAGAATTTTATATTGCGTCATACATTTTCACTCGACCGACCTATCATACTATATATGAGATTTATGACTGATAGAAAATAAAAAAGAATAAAGGGATTTTTTTTAAAAAAACATTAAATTAAAAAAGGTTTGGTGCCCGCGTTCTATTATATTTATAACCAAGCTACTATCCAATTTAGCCTGACTCGAATCGGCTCGAATCAAATACATACCTTTCACTACATGAGGTTCTAGACAGTCGGTAACCAGCCCAAAGTCACCAATACGAACTTCGTGATTATTGCCAACCAAAAATATGTTTCCAGGCTGCAACCAACCAAATAACCTCGTTAGTTTTATTATGGCACTATATATAACGATATAGTGCCCTGATAATAACATAGTATAATAGTATAATAATATAATAGTATATAATATAATAACATAATAGCATAATAAAAACATTTAATAATAGTACAATAGTATATTAACCATCCTCCCAAATACGACCACACACATCTACATATACATACCAAAATACATACATACATGCACATACACTTACATATACAAATACATATACATACACACATAAAGCCACACAGACCTTTAAATCGCGGTGTAAATGGCCCTTGGCATGGAAGTAAGCTACACCTTCCAGTAACTGAGACATGATGTCGTTATTGCTCCGGCCATTGACCACCTTCCATTCCTCGCCACTCACACACCCGTCATTCCTTTCCTTTAACCAAATACTCAGCGTGCTGTCACATAATTGCATCTGAATAAACAGATGTAGGCTTTTACGAGGTATGACACAGGCGGATAGGGGCTGGTGATTGGCGGTAGTGACGTCATGGAAGCGACTCTATACAGAGTGGGGGTGATGAATGATTGGTACAAGAGGTGGACGTTATAAGATAAAATATAACACTGGCATAAAATCAGAGCATATAAGGAGTATATATATAGTATAGTATAGTATAGTATAGTATGACAAAATACAACATAATATACTACAATATAGCACATCTCATTATATGTATGCACGTATGTATGTATGTACTTACTGTACTGCCCGTCGACGACGATTGACCAGACGAACTCCTCTTGGAGGTTGACTGCTCGCTTATAGTTGTTGTGCCAAAATCAAAAAGATTATCTGGGATAGAGCGCACTGACCAGTTAGATAGCTGCATACCTAGAACAAGAAAGCCAATAAGATAACTAGAGGGCTCAAGAGTCAATCAAAAACAAAAACACAGGAGAGGGTAATCGCATATACTATTTCTCATTTATGATTGGATGTTAAATCTAGGATGGGAATATGTATAATAAAATATAGTATAACATAATAAAATATACTATAGTATAGCATGGTATCAAGTGTAGTGTAGTATAATAAAATATAATATAAATAATATATGTGAATAATGAATGATTCTATATACGGGTTATTTACTGATCTTCCACCAATTATAAATAAATAAACCAAGTCTACTCAAATCAATCTAATTGGTTCACAGACCATACATAAGTGAATATATAAATACCCTTCCAATGACTACTACTGCTAACCCTATCACAAGCGGCTAGCCTCACCCAATCAAATTAGCTCATATCACACATTAACTAAATAAATTAAATGTAAATTAGCAATGTCTACTTTCCTTCAGCATTTGAAAGATTATTCACATACATGATATATTAAAGTACGCTATTTATCTAATTATACAGTCTTAACCATCAATCGAATCAAATCAAATCAAACCAAATCAAATCGAATCAAACAAAACAGAAAACCAAAGAAGTGTCTCCTTAGATAACTATTAACTAATATTGAGTTAGTTTCTACCAGTAATAGGTAGAAGAGATTGCAGCCTAGTAAAACAAAAACATTGTGATAGATTTCAGCAAAGACCAAAAAGAAAATATAAAATCATGATGACCAATGAAAGCTTACCTGTCACCTCAAATTTAGGATCCCAGTTACTAGTCTAGAAATGATTGTTGGCGGTTGGTTAGAAAGAGGTTAATTATTAACGTTCGTTATACTTCAAAATTTTAAATAGAACACAAAACCTTGGATAACTGGTTGATTGGAATATTAAATCACAGGCTTCTAGGTCTTCATTAAAATAGCCAACACGTATGGGTATATACATATTCTGAACCAATAGACAACCATGACCAAGGGCACTAAACAAGCACACAGTGGGCATTGGTAAAACGATTATATATAAATAGAGTATGGATGCGGGGTACATGCGTCATTATGAGACAAGGAGGTCTTTCTATTCATGCTATATTATCTTATATTGTATTATATTGTATTGTATTATACTATATTGCATTATAAGACATAATTGATATACATGTAAAAAGCTATAATAAAAGAACTGAAGAATGGGAGTGATATCCATCCAACCAAATTCATTAAAGGTAGATGATCAATCATAAACATTTTAAATGGATATATATAGAGGAGTGTAGCAAACGTAGAGACACACCATTGGTAGGGGGTAGATAAATATAAAAATTGGGCATAGTAATTGATCAAGGGAAGCGGGGAAGGGATGATCAAACCAATCAATGGTATAGACGTGTTAGGAGGTGGCTAATAGGAACACATGACCATGCATTAATCAAATCACATAATATACATAGCATGCGAATTATTTAAGCCTTTATAAAATAATGTAGAGACAATCCTAATATATATATATATATATATATATATAACAAACTCAAAATAGTAACTAGATTATTATAACCCTATATCACATATCCTATCACACTAAACCAACTATATCACAACCAATCACATAACAATAAACTAACCCCATCATCCAATGCCAGGTCATCCTGATCCATCCACTGTAGATCTTCGCCCTCTCCCTCGTCTGCACTATCAACACTACTCCAGCTATCATCGGTACTTTCTTCGCCTGTAGATACAGACTGCCTATGTTTCCTAGGTGGGACTTTGAGCGTAGTTGGAGGGGGCCCTTTACCAAGGGATTGGCTCTGGCTACAGGGTGGGGTGGGGGTGGGTCCTTGTACAGAAGAGTGTTAGAGTACAGGATGGATGAAGGAATTGGTGTTTTGGTACATATATATATATATATATATATATACTACTTTACATGCATATGCAAATACATACATACATATATACATATATACATATACATATACATAAAATATAAAAACACATACACCATACATGCATACATACATACATCTCTGTCATTCTTACCATCAGCCAACTCCAGAAGGGTTGGTAAGGGAGCCCTGTGCAGGTGAGGGTGAGAGGTTCGGCGGGTCACGGCCACATGGACCGGAGCATATTCGAACCATGCACTATAGTACCGCACTAGGTGGGGGCCCTCTAGCTTCGCTAAACTTTTTACCTCCCTCAATGCCTGTCCCAATCAGTATCCAGTGTTAGTCTAGCTTAATGACGCAATCTTACACTATTTAATTATAGATTGTAGATATAATTAGATTGGTATCAATCATTATATGTGCAAGACAAATAAGTTGTAATATGGCAGTATATTCCATGATATTATAGCTTGTTATATTATTGTTATTACTCGTATTATTACTATTGTTGTTAGTATTATCATTATTATATTGTATGATCATATCCTAGATCCTATCCTATCCCATCTTAATCTCCAAGTGCTCATCACTAGGCGTCAATAGTGTGTGATAACCCACAAACAAAATACGAATATTAAAAAAGAAAAAAATGATAAAACTGTCAGCCAATAATATTGTTATATTACTTTTAAAAGAAGTGCCGGGCGGGCATCATTTAAAGGGACCTTCTTTACAGCATACTCTATCCCATCCAATCGATGACGAACCTGTGCGTGATAGACCAATAGAACGGTAGATAGGAAAGTAGTAGTAAGATAAATATTTTACAATGGCATATTACTAGTTATTATTATTACTATTATTATTTTTACTACTAGAACTATTATTATTATTACTACTACTACTATTACTA
>NAOQ01000053.1:231464-243964 GCA_002751075.1 Ichthyophonus hoferi | reverse complement strand
GATGATTTTAAATTATATTAGAATTTAAAACTTACCTACAAGTCTCCTTACTTTATAGATTACTTATAAGTTTTCTAATTCAAAAGTCCAATCATGAAGTACATTAATTTTATAATTGTATCTACACCAATAAAACTTACCTACCTCGCATACTCCTTAACGGGAGATAAGTCAACCAATCCTGTCTTTTTATTTTTCCGGCCACAAGTCCTAGGATGAATTTTCAGTTGGTGCGGGGTTCATTATCAATACAGATAAGTCTAGGAGAAATACAGAGAAGGCAATATGTATAGATAAGAAAAGAATGAAAATAGATATAGATGTATGGGTATATAAAGAATAAGAGATCTGTCTATTTAGGCATAGGTCAGCATAAAGAATTACAAGATGAAAGATAATTTTTGTCTGGCTAGTGTCTTTGTATAGAAATTTACATACACATACTAGTGTATATACAGATACACACATACGGTAAGATAATAACTACAACACAATAATAAAAAAATTGCAACACAGTAGCATAGTAGCTACCACACTAACATAATAACTAAAACATATTAGGATCATAACTGGAACACAGAAAACTTACAATTACAATATAATGAGATGATTATCACACAGGCTGGATTTGATAATATAATGGTATACATATAACCTAGACAAAGACTATAATAGATATATAATGCAATAGAACACTAACCCAACTACTTCAAGATGTCGTACAGGTGATTGTGGGTCGTTTACCATACTGCCATGAAGGGCCTTTAGGGTTTGTACTGAGAATTCATCAGTTCCAAAGAATAGTACAGAGAATGGCGGGGTAAGACTGTGCCTTACGCTATAGCGGAGAGTGTGTAAGATTAATAGTAATAGACTATACAAGACAGATTGACATTAGGTTTAAAGACAAGATAAGTGGTTAAGTGTGAACTTGGTCTGATTTTTTTTGTTTGTTTGTTTTGTTGTATATGTCTTGTTCTTAATACATATTCCATTTGACATGTGGATATTAAATATATTAAATCTACATATATTCTGACATAGATAGATAGATAGATGTACAAATATATACATAAGTATATACGAGCGTACGTAAGTACACATGCAGTCCTATTATTTTACTAGTAAAAATATATTATACTTTTATTTATACTTGCCAATAATAGCAAAGTGGGTTGAGGTATTTTAAATTTTTGTTTTACAAGCACGGACGAATTTGAGCCAAGTGTCACTAGTAAAAAAAAAGATTAACACATGAACAATACATAATATACACACAAATAAACCAAAATAATAAAATAATGCAAGGGTATTAAGCATGCATCTGCAACACAGTAACCAATTGCGCACATTTACGATACAGTATAATTATTCTTTGACCTCCACCTACCTTAGATGGTTTCCCCGTCGACGTATATAATGCAATCCAGGATTCCATGATTTTAAAGCGGTTATGCACTGGAGGGAATGTTTGAGATACATCTTTGTAGTAAGAGGAATACACATGTTTTATAATACTAATAATTCTTTTGCAAAAGATTGTTAATAGTTATGGATTTTATTGCTCTCGCCCATATGCAATAAAGAGAGATGAGACTTCAATAGAAGGAGTTACTTTTGGTGAGACGACTTTTATATTTGGTGTTTATTTCTTGAATAAAAATAAAAACATAACTATATGCTATAAAGAAAAAAATACTTGCAGAATTATTAGTAACTGTAACACTACAATTCCGCGCCTTTTACGTACACTTAACTTAAAATTGAATAGTCGATTAGGATAAACTAAAATATAGTTATGGTTGTCATAGCTAGTTTAGCCATACTTAAATGAATAATATGTACTAAAATAAAAATACAATATCTTAAGACTGGGATGCTTATTCATACGTAACTAAGTAGATATGAAATTAAATAAGAATAATATAATAATAATAAAGGAGATAATCAATATACCAAATCTTCTCGAGCTAGAATTATTTTTATCAGGTTGTACAACTAGCTTAGTCGTTCACTTCTATTGATGGAAATGGCCATATGGCTCACATACTAACCAATAGAAGAATAATAATATATTTTAATTTAATAAATTTACCAATAAATCAAATATATTAGAATTATGGATTTGACATAGTTGTGCAGTTAAATTGTAATTTGCTTTTAAACGTTTAGCTGCCAGATCAGACCAATAATTAGGTTGTTTTTAAAAAAGCTTGTTCTGCGTAAATATCAGGAATATTTGAAATGGCACGACTAAAATTAGAACTTTGTCCAAAACACCAAGTATACAAGGGTTAATAATATACTTAGCCTATATACTATTATTAACTATGAATAACTTGTGATCCAGGTTGTGCCATAGCATGAAGTCCGACCTGCCTGCACTAAAATACAAAAAAATGTGCAAAAAGTGAGTTCAAGTTAGAAAAAACATGTATTGAGCTAGAAACTAAGATTCTAACAGGTATTTCTAGCAATTAAAAATGAATTCCTCTCCTAAACGCGGCTGGTTTACTCGGGTGCATCTTCCTAATGATAAGAGAAATGACACAAACATTGAAGTCTCAAGAAAAAGACCTTGGCAACAGAACACCGTTGGGAAAAGGCGCATGAACATGTTCTACGCCACGTTTAACCTCTTGAATGATATTCTAACTTCATCTATTGTTTCCGTGCCTTACTTTGTCATCCAATGTGGCCCTACTAGCGGTCTCTTACTCCTTTTTGTTCTTGCAGTTTTAGGTCATGTCACATTAATACTTCTTCACCAATTGACCTTGCAAAAAGGATATACTAACATGTGTGACATGTGTTTGGACGCCTTTGGCCCATTTGGATATATAGGCGCTGGGCTCGGAATATTCCTATTTAACTTTGGTGGTTATATTGCCGGTTTAATCATGCTAGCAGACTTTGTCCAAAATCTTCTCTACCATTCCGGATATGAATATGACCGTTCCTTGGTTCTTTTCGTTGCCATAGTTTTGTTCATACCTCTAGCCTTCAAGAAAGACTTAAGTTCACTTAACTTTGTCACTGTCTTTAGTGTCTCGGTCAATCTATGCTTAGTATTTACAATTATAGCACACTCAATCTATTCCTTTTCCGGGGACAAAAAAACGTATTTTGAAGAGAGGGAGTCAGAAAGTGGAAGTGGTCTACTGAGTGGGATAGGGGGATTGGCATTTTTTTACGCCTGCCATGACCTTGCCTACGATGTATCCCTGTCCTTGGAAAGACCTACACTAACACGATATGCAGTAGTGTCTGGGCTAGCTATCTACATACCATTTATTCTTTCAGCCATACTTAGCCTGTGTGTTTGGGCTGTACATGGGGCCAATACCAAGGCAAACATAGTGGAAAATTTTCCGCAAAATCATGCTATAGCAATAGTATTAAGGGTATTATTATCACTTAATGTGATCTTTAACATTCCTTATACCATCTATATGCCGCGGGCTGGCCTGATCGCAATGATCAAATTCCTTTCCGATCAATCACAACCAGTTAGCTCTTCATATGGCGCATTCCTTCTCTTACTTTACGAGAATGCACATAATATCAATACCTTATTTCTTTTAATCAGTGGATATTATATTTCAAATACAGTATCTGATCTTGGTAATGTATTTGGTATGGCAGGCGGTGTATCAGGTATTGCAATATCCACGGTTATTCCTTGTATCTGTTGGTTACAACTAGGACATCAAATATTATATGACAGGATTGTACGCTTCCTTCTTGGCGTTGCTGCAAGTTTAGGAATTTTGGTAGCTCTTCTTACATCTATAGATTGCCTTTTTTGAATGAGAATGAATCAAAATGGAGCGAGGTTTTTATTAATTATTAGTCCATTGAAACGTCAATGAAAAGTAATAACTGTTTCGCCTTTTTCTTTTGTTTTATAGGATGATTTTAAATGTATACTATTGTATAATATTTATATAGCAATCACTACCCCCCTCCTTCTTTCACATTCTTGTCATATGTGCATAGTTGAACTAATTACAATATGATTGTATTATAATATACTCTAGCACAATCTATTAATAAACTCATATCACACCCATCTACATATAGTTATCATTTCAAACGTTGATATAGTTACCAAAGATTAACATCTTTAATAAAACTGTAAATGATTAACTATTTTTGATACAATTATATTAACTATAGTTGTACACTTACATATTTGTGTAAGAAAGGGTAATCATTGTATGGTTAACTTAATATTGTATCATCCAATAAATTCCCATTTGAATTTTAAAGGAATTTCATCATCGGCCCGATTTTAATCACAGGCCATCTATTCCCATTTGCTTACTCCAATACACATTCTTCCATACTATATAGTGCCACCTCATTTGCGCATGGCCTTTTTAATGACTAGGACATTGGTTGATCTCCTTTTCACCAACGTACTAGTTTTACTTATTTAACCAATCATGAATTGGCTTACTAGAGTTTAAGAGCGGATATAAGATAGATAAGTATGCAATGGTATAATAGGCTAGTAATCACCTATTATCTAACGCATTACGGGTGAGTGACTTAGCCCCAATCAAATATAGAGGAATTGTGACCCTAACTAGGTGAACGATTAAGCCTTACCGCACATAATTGGAGTAGAATGCAATAATTACGCATCCTCATAGCAGAAATATGTCATAGTGGATTTCAGGTGTCAATATCAGCACGTGACGTGTAGTTATTATTTCATCCATTATCGATTACAGTCAAAATTGCTAGTAGAGAATGAAATAAAGATAAAAGAGCTTTATTCAGTAGAACTAGAAAAACAAAAAGATAATCTTTTCGCAGATAGAACCCTCTTATACTTATACACTCTAAAATCCCACACTATATACACTACTTGACAACCCAAACCCTAAAGTTCACCACCAATGAACATGGCTCTTTGTGAATGGTTTCAATGTAATTGGGTTGGGGTCTATTTAATCTAATCAATATTTCAACACATTCTATCTGAAAAGGTCATTGGTGGCTTATATTTTAGATGAGCGAGTATATATATATATATATGTATATCTAGCTAAAATATTATATCAATGCATACATACATATACAGATGACTTAATACTCAAATAGTTTAGGTAGCACAGTATATTATGAACATATTCATGAAATCTGACATATATCAAATAAATCAATAGGGATAAAAGTAGCCTGGTTATCTCAATCGTCATATTGACCTCCTAGAATTGTAATCGCATGATACATGTTCAGGAAAGATATAGTATGAAATAGCAAGAATATGCAGAAATGTACATTTATAAGACAATATAACCAGTGGAATTTATCCAATTTTAATGGATTCCAAAGAAAATCGAATACATTTCCATTTCCAAAATAGGATGGAGTCAGTAGGCAAACGCGACAAAAATAATAAATTAGCAAATTAAAGGCATATCTTTAAATAGCGTGACAACACATTGTCTGGCTACTAAATACTAAACGCGGTCAGTGAGATAGTAAGTTTACACTGAAATTCGAAGCAGTATATCTGAAAAATCCATTCTTTCAAAGTGTATTTCCTTCTAAGGTGGAGGAAGGGAAGGAATATTCAATTATTTACATCGGACCACCCCCCCCTGAAACTAGATTCAACCAATCACAGTTGTGGGGGAATTTCTTGATGCCATTATTAACATTTCATAAAAGCTCAAGTTAAAAATAGAGTTTCTTTGGCTGGTTGGTTGTTGTACGCAAAAATGGTAAAATTAGATTGGCAACGAGAAAGATAAATTGGACGTGATTGGTCCGTTACACATAATAGCAGTCGCATCAAACATCTTATACTTGTAATCCGGTACTAGCTATATATATATAAAAAGGGAAGCATATAGAGAGGTTGGTTAGTAAGGACCCCCCCGCCAAAAATTGCCCAGTAATTTTCAAGCACCACGTCCTAACAAGACTATAGTTGATAAAAAGAGGAGAAATTATAGCAATAACAAGATAATATTTTTTATAATTAGGATTAGATTGGTTGGTTAAATTCACACACCATACTCGAGCCAAATATTCTTCCATCTACACATATTAACTATATAACTACCAGAATATATGCACCCAAAAAACATAGTAATCAGAAAATATGTATTCTCACCTGTTTTACTCGCTGGTAGTAGGCCATAAACCTGAGCATATATAGGTATGTATGTATATATGTATATAATGTCGTAGGAAAGGATAAGGGTTTGTATGAATAAAGCATGTATGTTTACAAGAACATATCATTGGGTTAACGTGTATAGTAACACAATACAAAACCTTTAATTGGATAGCAGAAAAGACATCATCAATTCATTCAAGAAATATAATATATTGTTACATTACATTATATTATACTATAATATCCAATGACAACACAGCAATAAAATTCAATGAGTTATAACGATATACTTGCAGAGATGCCAACAGCTATATTATAATTTCAATAAATATCTAGAGGGCGTTCCTGATCAAACGGTTTTGTACAGTGAGAATATAGCTAAAAAGGTCATGTCATCCCATTGAAAATTTCTTTACCCTACTTATTCTATTATGTTATATTACATATAAAAACATACATACATACACACACACACATACATATATATATATACTTACCCCTCTATATCCATATGCAAGGAAAAATCTAATTTACAATATATATCAAATTCAGCTGCCTTAATATCCTTCACTGACACGTGCAGCTCCTCTTCCATTTTCTGAAAGGAAATGGGTTAATGTATAATGGTCATATCTAAATGTAAAAGCCTGAGGATGTTTTCAAACCTTTTCTCTAGTAATTATAGCTCTTTGCTTAGCAATATCGTTTTTTTTTTTAAAAAAAAAATTATAATTCCTAAAAAAACTCAACATATTTCCAAAATATTTTAAAATATCTCCAAAATACCTTGTAAATGATACAATATTGTTGTAATGCAAGATACTAACCAATAACCACTAATGAATGGACTAAAATGTAATGTATTTGACCAGTAATTAAACACTATTTTGGGAATTTCCATAACAGTCGAGCATCTTACCACTCGCAAATTTTTTTCCACACTCTTTGGCTGACAATAATGGTAATGGATCAATATCCCTAATATTATTCATTTTTAACTGTGAAGCCTATGTCATACCCAATTGATAATACAATACATAGCTAATATAAAAATAAAAATATAAAAACATTAATATTAATAAGTATGACAGGTGCTTCACTTGGTATATATACATGTACTTATATTTATACCTATATATATAAACTCCATGATTGGTTGACTTTATGTTTGGATTGTGCGTGGAGAAAGAGAAAGAAATAAAGAAAGAGAAAGGGGACAAGGGGAAAGGCAGCACCTAATAGTATATCAAAGATATATATATATATATATATATATATATGAATGAATATACAGCCATGAAAGAGAGGGAGAGAGAGATAGAAACTACCTCTAAAAGATGTTTGAGAAAACTTGCAGAGACTTTGGGGTTATAGAACTTGGTGGCCAATAGGAGACAGGTAGCTGTATAGGTATAGATATAGGTGTATGTATAGATATATGTATATGTATATGTGTAGGTATAGGTATAGGTATAGGTATAGGTATAGGTATAAGTATTCAACGTATAATTAACCTAAATTAGACAAATAATGACCTCACCTTCTATAAAAAGATATTTGCTAATTGGTCTAATTAATAGCTATTATAATAGAGGTAGTTAAGTATTAGGCCAATCACAAACTAAATATATGAGCGATTTAATAAAACACAGTTTTCTTAATTAGATTAATTATAGAATTCAAATTATAAAGTTATCATTTTTCATCAGAATAAGGGCTGATCTAACAATCCTTAACTTGTAATACTAGCGATTACCCTTGAAAACCCAGCCAATTATAAGCTCAGGTGTTCATCAATTAATCAAGTCAAATAAAATGTAAAAATCACACAAACTACATTCCCATTCAAACGGTAACAATACCAGTGCCCAGTGTGTATAGAAGGATAAGGATTGGGCTATGGCATACGTACCAGATACCAGTTTTCGGCACGATTTGACAACCACACCCTATATCAGGCCAAGAGGGAGTATATGATAGGGAAAATAAGAATCTATGTCAGTGTTATTGTTCTTGCGCCTTCCGTGGTATTGGTGCTTAGTCATGCCCATTGAGGCAATATATCTATCTAAAAATACCCATGCCTACTGTATAACTAATACTCATGTCTACTGTATAACCAATACCTGTGCCTACTATATAACTAATACTCGTGCCTACTGTATAATACCCATGCCTACTGTATAACTAATACTCATGCCTACTGTGTAATACCCATGCCTACTGTATAACTAATACCCATACCCACCATATAGCAAATACCTACCCACTATATAACACATATACATGCTTACTATACACACATCGACATGTAATTCTCCCTCTCCCTCTCTTTCACACTATCCTCACCTTCAATACTAGTCTCTCATAGCAGATGTGCGCCAAAGCCAGGGTGGCTAATTCTATATTGCACTATAGGTGATAGGGAGAGGGAGGGAGAGAGAGGGGGAGAAAGGGAAGGAAAGGGAAGAAGGAAAAAAATGAGATCCAGATATGTGAGAGAGTACAACCAGGGGAGGTATGGGGTGTGCTGATTTAGGACCAATGCCCTTTCAATAGGGTGAGAGAGGGGTCTTCCCCGCCTATGATAACTCTCCAATCAACACATCTCTTACATAGGACTATATTGCGAACTATGATATATTGCCCCTGCCTATTATCTGACAAGGATTTAAGTATGAAATATCTGTAGGAGAGATTCTATGAAGGGGGGGTTTATGTGTGAAATTTATTATTCTATATTTGATAAAATTATTGGGTTTAATCTGGATAATCCAATAACTATATACAACACAGTTACGGATAGGCTACTAATCAACACCATACAGGGATTATTCAAATTAAATTATAACATGATATATGCAGATGCTTGATGGACTGGACCACTGAGGTGAAACAAAGAAAAAATAATAGAAAAAGGGAGGGAGAGAGAAAGAAAAAAAGAAGAAAGAGAATAATAAGAAATACAATCAGAAAACGAAATACATACCACATCTACACCCAATTCTAACATTTGCAATTTTTGACTTCGTAACTTGCTGAGGTGGAATCAGTGTAAGTTTTAATACAATACATTAAAATATTTAAAATATATGTTAAACACATCCTCCAATCACAAAAAAGATATATATAACAAGGAGGATTAGACCAAACCGGTCAGTTATGAAGTGTTTGGTTGTTGTTTTTAATATTGTCATTGGGTCCATGATTGGTTTATACCTGAATAATTCACCAATGAAAAAAGGAAAACAAAAATAAACAGCCATATAAGAAAAGTTGGTCAACTTCCTCGTTTTTCTCCGCTTGTGATTGCGTGATCATATCCTTTCATAGGTACATGTGTCTCGCATTGACCAATGGCCTAAAACAATTTCAATACGACCCAGTCTTTGGCCCCCTAGAAACATCATGATGTTACATAGTGGCAGATAAGTGGATAGTATAGGATGGATAAAATACTACACCCAGTAAGAAATAGCGAAGTAAAGTAAGAGGGGAAGGGGAAGAGAAAGAGAGAGAGGTCACCCAATGGCTGTGCGGGCATATAAATATAATTTAATGCATATGTCCATACACTTACCTTGGTATAGAGAATGGGGTAGTGTAATTAAATCAGCATACAGCCTCAGTTAAAATTTATTATAATAAGCTATTAATTATTCCTCATACTTTTAAATGCATCTAGATAGCTGGTATTATCTAGCAATATGTAAACTAAGCTATGGTATTAACATGGATGACGTGCTGGAAAAATAGAGAACATAATTGGTCAATTTAAATTTAAATATCACACGCCCATGAGGCACTACTCGATCGGAAAAATTGTTTGGCTGAACGTAGGATATTTGGAGGAGGGCAAAAGCATAGAATAAAGGGGATAGCGTCTACGTAATACCGATGTCATATGACAGTGTTGTATTCATGTTGATTGGTTCATTACAATAAACTATACGGTTTGTCTATTAGCACTAAACATATTCTACCAATCCAATAGCATCATTATCAACAATGTACCCAGTGCACCAATCATATAAATCTATATGCCATTCTTCTCATTATTATAATCCAATAATATCACTTAATTTAATTATAGAGGCTAATTTATCTTTACACCTACAATTAACACAGAGAGATTATCAGTAACCACGTGCCAACATAACATACATCATTCAATGCTTTTATATAGCTTATATAGTAGAAATAGTAGTACAGAAAGTAGGTCTCATAGCCCATTGGTAAACTATATTTTATCAGCAAGAGAATGCCTCCCTCTCCCTCTCCCTCTCCATCTCCACAGACAATATCTATTCTACACACATACACATGCACATATATATATATATATATATGCATACATGTACCCATATACACATACACACACACACGCCTCTATATAAAGGAAGCATACTACCTTAAAGTGATTAATACATCAGGATATTGTTCCCGGAATTGTTCGTTTAAATCGCGTTTGAGATCTGAAGGTTTCGCGTATTGAATGACGGACACCTAGCAACGGAAAGAGAGGGAGAGGGAGAAGGGTTAGTAGTGATATATATGGTATAATGTTTTACAATAGGATACACAGTTATAAAAATACATAGATAAACAACTCTCTATATATAGGGGTTTTCAATCAAAATGACAAGTTTAACGATCAAAATTAAAATTATATATATATATATATATATCACAGAAAACAAGAAAAAAAAAAATGAACTAATGGTTTTTTATTACAATAAAAAACGTCCAAAAATTCAATTTATTTATATATTTGATCTCCTTTTGAACGGGAAACTAATCATTTAGATCGAAAACCCCTATATATATATATACGAAAACAACGATGTATATATACTCTATACTCTATACTACACTTTAACAAAAACAATATATTGGCCAACTAGATAGTAACATCATTCTCCTTGTCTCTGCTAACACCTACACATGTACCGCTCTATGCACCTACGTACATACTAATGGAGAAGCTGTGTTTAATGTAAGGTTATATTTATATTGGCAGGTACAGGCCCTGGTATGTTTATCAACACGAATATAGGAATATATGGGAATCTATAGGTGTATATAACATATAAATATTTATATACCATGAGCGAGGGCAAAGTCAGGACTGTTCGATGTTTTCCTGATCTTAACATGGGGTCGTCAATTACCACACCGTCATGCATATACGTCCTCTGTATGGAGATGCAGGTATAACATTATCACTTTACCTATCCCTATCTCTCTCTCTTTCCCTCTCCCTCTCAACACAACGGATAGGGTATGACTGCATATAGTTATGCCTACACACCTATATACATACATATATGTATGTATGAATGTATGTATATACCTCTATAGATTGTTTTATATACAAACACCTCCTCCGTGTTATACTATCCATGCATATATCCTTCCATGATAGTATTATAGTAATATGGTAATATAGTAATATAGTAATACAATAATATAGTAATATGGTGATATAGTATGATAGTAATATAGTAATACAGTAATATAGTAATATGGTGATATAGTAAGATGGTGATATAGTATGATAGTAATATAGTAATACAGTAATATAGTAAGATGGTGATATAGTATGATAGTAATATATTAATACAATAATATAGTAATATAGTGATATAGTATGATTGTAATATAGTAATACAGTAATATAGTAATATAGTAATACAGTAATACAGTAATATAGTAATACAGTAATATAGTATTGTACATATAAACAAACACACAAACCTCTCCCCAAGCGGCGTCTAGTAAATAGTAATATGACTGGGCAGGTTTCTTCTGTTTTTTCATTGGCCTAGCTGCATTCTCATCCCATGATCCTCTCTGCTTAATTATGGCTACCATCGAAGAACGCGAACCAGAAGCATGCGCTGGGATCGAATCAAATCCTGTCAATTTAATATGTTAATTAGTAATTAATAATTGAAAATTTCATTATAGAAAGTGAACACTGGTAGAAAGATAGATGGGTTATGATTGGTCAGAGTGAGGAAATGTTACAGGATATCATAAGATAATAGGGGGGTATGGTAGAGTAATAGGAGGATATACTAGAATATAATAGGATATAATAGGGTAATAGAGAGATATGCTAGAATGTACCAGGATATACTAGGATATAATAGGATAATAGAGAGATATACTAGAATATAATAGGATATACTAGAATATAATAGGATATAATAGAATAATAGATATATACTAGAATATAATAGGATCTAATAGGATAATAGAGAGAGATACTAGAATATAATAGGATATAATAGGATAATAGAAAGATATACTAGAATATAATAGGATATAATAGGATAATAGAAAGATATACTAGAAT
>NAOQ01000053.1:186825-198812 GCA_002751075.1 Ichthyophonus hoferi | reverse complement strand
CCTCTATATATCTATATCCAAACATACATACATACCTAATTGCGTAGATAGACACATCCATGTTCTCTCTAAGCCAATACTTACTTTACACTCATTTTCTCTGAACCAATGCCCATTGACAGGGAGCTCAAGTTACTGAAGGGAAGGGAGGTGTGCTGTTACAGTATCTCATGCAAGAATCAGAATAACATTGACATTACCCTCCAATGGTTGATGAAACATTCTGCCTCCTCCACACCCCAGGCTATCCAATAATCATAATTTATTTCAATTAGATTGTTTATGAATTCTTGTTCATATCAGGACTTTCAATTAGCTCATCCCCCGCTATTGATTGGCCCGGGTTGTTTTAATTGCGTTTAATTCTCTCCCCCTCACACTGTTAAAGTTTGCTAATTTTAATCTATTGATATCTTGCACTCACGTATAGACATTTATAGGTTGTTTCAAACAAAGACACTGATTGGTTTGGATAAGAGAGATAGTTGAGACATATTTCATTACGCAGCAATGACTTTGGACCAATAGATATGTATCAAGAGAGACAACAATTAGAAAATCATAGGCGTATCTATTCCAACACGACTTGCTGTATTCAACCAGATCTCATTACGATATTTTTTGATTTTTAACCATATAAAGTTATTATTTTAGTGCCACTCATGTGATCGCTACCTAATCGTAGTAGAGCTAATGTAAAACTATGTAATAAATTTTTACACCCTGTATTACATATTATCCCGTGGTTAGATACGGTCAATAAAGTATTGAATATATATATTTATGTGTACTGAGCTTTTATTTCCTTGGTTTATGTGTATTCTCATAGATTTGGTTGAGACTCCGGATATAGTCATTACAGGTGGGATTTAGTAGAGTACAAAGGATTGAAAAACAATTGTAAAAGTTGTGAAAAGGAAAGCAAAAGGTAGAGAGAGACGAGTAAATAAGTAGTGCATTGAAAGACTCCAATCATAATATGTGGCAATTGAATGCTTTTACAGATGTTAATTGGACTATGGTCCAATCCTATATTATCCTTTAACTTTATTGAAGCCATATTATAGGGTGACACAGAAATGACGCTTGAACATTTTCTTATCGTGGCAATATAGGTAGGACATATTTTCATAAAACTTCTGATTGGATGGCTATTTCTAATGCATTTCTTAGTCGAATGAGATAGAGACATGGAATGACGAATTCACCTACAGGTCAATAGGATTATGATTGTAAATGTTATTACACAATATTTGTTAAATTGATAGGCAACATAAGCTCTCATGGTTATCAGTCATTGTTCAATTAACTTTTTATTTGGTCTATAAATCATTGCAGGCATAAATAAAGCCAATCTAAATTTATCTGAATCTTTAATAGTATCTAATAATTAGTACTTCAGGATAATGGAGGCCAATAACATTATCCTGAACCAGTAGATGATACAGCTAATATGATTACCCGTTAAGAAGTAGCCTTAAAAGCACGTTCAGTTTTAATTGGACTGATCCCATAACAATAAAACAAATCCGGGGGTTCTATTGGATCAAAATTTAAAATATTCTACTGGGTCATTATTATGCCTAATTTTATTTCAATAATACTGATGTATGACTAACTATAAATTGTCACTAATTATAAAGTAAGCACTTATTATCCGAGTAATAAATATATTTATAGAATTTTCTATAATTGTAACATATTTTTTAATTATCAAAGAACTATGGATACATTTACGCTATATGCAACCTTTTTGTACAATTTTAAAATTATAACCAACAGTATTTGTGCTTACCCTGAATGATTCATGATTATTCTGTCAACACTCTGGCAGCTCTCCGCCCTGTGCTTATTTTGATCTTGCTGATGGCCTTTATTAAGTCTTGCAGACTTTACATAATAGTATATCTTACTAGTATCATCTGGATCCATATATCCCAGGCACTCTGAATCTCACTCTCTAATACCCTTTAGTGATCATAATTATCCTTATGTAATTGTATCTACATCTTTAAGGCAAATAAATTCTCCTTATTATTTACTTTTCCTTGGCCTATTCTTTTATTTATCTTGTAACTGCACTAGGTTGCCTTCATTATCATTTAATCTCTATGATTAATTGAATTACTCTATATGATTGAAAGTCACGGACCCAATCAGAATTACTCGCAAATGGCCAATTAGGTTATCCTTTGGTGAAATAGATAGGATGTTGAAACCTAACATAGTCCACCAATAGAAAAGTAGTATACAGACTAAATGAAATTATAAACAGAGACTAAAATTAGCGAGTTATAACGGAGATAGAATATACATTTTTTTGTTACATAAAAAACATCTCTATATTAAGACATTTATGATAACTTTACCCTTTAGATAATGATTATGGTTATTGGCGCTTTTTAGGTACAATATATTATATTCGTTTTTCTTTGAAAGATATAGGCTTACTATATTTTAGTTATAATCTCATCCAATATGTATGGCAGTCACAATTGCAAGCAGAGAATCAAATAAAGTAAAATGAACTTTATTTGGTAAAACTGCAGAAAAACAAGAGAAGAATTCTGTGACAGACAGAACTCTTTTAACGTTTCTAAATGTAGCATACTATATATAGACTAATTGATAATCATATTATTACTTAGTTAATTAAGCAAACGCTATTAATAGCCAGTATTAAGTAATTAAATAATGAAGACTAACTGTTTTTGATCCATACTGAGTATATAGCTATATTAGACAGACCTTTATATTCATTATACAGTATACTATAGACTAATTAACAAATTACCATCAACGAATCAATTTAGACTAATTTTTTCCCCACAGATTGTGTACGTGATTACCAATTAAATAATTTAAACTAACCAACCATCCTTTCACCTATGTAATGTATGCGACGATCTATATTCGGCACAGTACTCGTGTGCTTGAAACATTGCCAGCTGGATAATAAATAGGATACTGTATTTGAGCATGTACATTTATCCATAAACACATAAGTGATTATAATAGCCTTGATCTCACGCGCACGCGCACATACATACCAAATCAAGCTAATTCGTTCTCAATTCTAAAAAAATACTCCTATTCGTTCATTATTTAAACCATAAAGCAATCAAATTTAAAGATATACCTAACAATGAAGCAATAAAAGCCCATCCCCCAATCATTTAAACATATGCAGTCCTCAAATTCCAGTGCCAGATGATGTTCGATTAATATGGCGCGATTGTGATATGCTGTAGGGAATAAAAAACATGCGTTAAAAAATTAATAAATAGCGTGATAGATGATTGGTAGCTATTGTTGCTATGACCACATCATCTTATTCACTACGTATTTAGATAATGAAACAGAGAGGAGTGAGTATATACATATATAAGGCATTAGATATAGACGAATACCCAATTAAGGATGAGCACGATATTAATAACCAATAAGACATTGCGTTAAATTCATTAACCAATAAGAAATGTGCTCTAGATTTAATATCCTATCAAGGGTAAGCTCTATATTTAATAACTAATAAGGGAAGAGTTTACCCTGTAAAACGCATGGATCCTGATGAGGCGACATTATGAAGAATACGTTCACTACAATAGGAGGTTGAAGCAATAAGAATATTAGTAATCATATGGTTTATTAGTGAGCTAGTATTGGCTATTATTTTATTACTGGTTCATCTATTGGTTATATTTAAATAGCTTTATCTATCCGCTTCATATCAACATGCTATTTTTCATAATGATGCCAATCTCAAATATAATTGGAGGCTGTCTGTATTTTTTGGCGCATCCATCTCTACCACACACATTAATCCTCCAATCAAAGTAAAATGTTAAAATATAATATCCAGTTAAGGGGTGCTTACCCCCTAGTCTTACCACGCCTATCTGCTCCACACATTGGTCGGCCAATGCAAATAAAGTACTAAAATATAATATCATGTAAGAGCTACTTACCCCTTGACCGAATGCATGGAGCTCATGGAACCCAGTGACGACACTGTTCGCATGGATGACATCCTAAAGATAATACACATGTTTCATTTTAATATTTTAACTTATTGGTCTATTAAAAGTTGTGTTGGTATACTATTATAGTATTATACTCTTCCGCCATTTTACTATTATACTATCTTATTGTTATACTATTGCATTCGTTGTGATTTATTAAGAAATAACTAGCCAATAATAACATACAATTTGTCATGAAAGAATCTATAATTGGATCAATTCATCAATTCTTAACGAGGTTTGCAAGCTTTTGATTGGTGTTAGCATACACATGCACTTCAACGTTATATTTATCTTTTCATCCTTTTCAACCAATAAATTATCTCTAATATTAGTAATAGCCAATCAAAATTCTATTCCGCTATAATATAAAACAACATAAAAGGCTACTTCTTTTCCTCTTAAAAAATGTGAAGTGGTAATTATAACCATAAAAGGAAATATTCTACAATGTCATCCAATCATAATTCTACATTGTCTGCTCCTGAATATAATTGAATATATTAACTACCACCAATCAAAATAGCACATCAGTATTCCTGCAAACATTCTTGATTGGAGTCTTTGAATGTAGATGTTTATCTATAATAAACCAATAAGGTAGTCCCAAAATTATTACACAACGGAAAAATGCGAGATTAGAGGGTTTAACTGGTCCGATATTTATAAATAATAACAGTCACTATACATACGTACACATACTATTATAAATAAATACATACATACTATTATACATACATACACACATACATCCAACACTATATAACTACCTTGTGATTGGTGTACTGCGGATCCCGTCTTCATTACCCTCCTGAAAACAGAGTCCCATTAGCCATATTTGGATATACTAATTAAAACTAATCACGACTTCAAGGTTAATAAATGATAGTCATTAATTCGAATGGTGGCTTTGTTACATTTTGTGACCTTAGATAGACATGGAGAAAGAGAAAAGGCGAAATCCATTGGATATAGACAAAACAAAAAGTTGATGGGATTGGTCCGTGAGTAGTGTATATGGTACCGTTTAAGCCTATCAAAGACCAGTATGGCATATTACTGCAAAGATCAGGTAACACTGAAAAACAAAATACATGTATATATAGTTATGATAGTACCTATAGATAGATATAGATAACTAAATAAATGTGTGTGTAAATTTATAGAAGGCAAATGATATATAAAATAAAGCTAAAATATGAGTATGATAACTATCCAAATACCCTGCTTGCTCGGCTGGAGTAAAGGTAATTGTTGGGGAATGACGTATGTCTGGCCTGGTAAAAGAGAATGTAACCTGATTCGCTATTCTGTGCGTTTTCTAAATCCGGACAGGAGCCAAAGAATGATTGGATACCACGCTCGTCCATAACCTATAGAGGTGTGTGATTGGATAAAGGTTATCAATAACGGGTGAAGATGAAAGAAGCGATGTCATAGCTTTCCTTAAAATAACCTTATCAGGTAAGGATCGCATCTATTGGAAACTGTAAATAGTTACTGGTGCAATGCCTTGCAATCTAAAAATGGTCAATGGGAGAAGGCAATCATTGGATACATACAGGGAGATAGACAGATTGATTAGTTAAAAGGTATCATAAACCAATTATAATGCAGGTTACACATACCTCCACAAAATCATCGTCGAACATTAACCAATAATCATAGCTCTTTACTATGCTGATATAATGTCCGTGATTGGGTCCGCTGCGTACCAGACCCTCATTCGTCAATAATAACAAAGGGCCAATAATAACATCTTATTAATAAGTGCACGATCCTAAATAGACCATCTAGCATCAGAACATTAAAAAATATTGACCAGTAATACGCCAATCTAATAAGAGGCTTAAATCTAAAACATAATTTGGGCTAGTTGGTTGTTGCATTTCCACCTTCTTTGCAGTTAGAAATAGCAAATGATTGGCGATTAAAACCACTTAGATTCATTAATAGGACATTCAAATAATGATAAAAATCCCAGGAGCGTTGGATTGAATTTTGATTGAGTTATCTCATTTTATTGTGCAAGAACAGCACCAATCAATATTATGTATACGAAAGGGAGGTTCCATGAAAGGTTTTTGAAATGTGGGGGTGGGTAATATAACAGTACTAAGACAACGATTCAAAACAATATAAGAACACGATTTAACGAATGACAGGCAAAAGATAACTTTATAGCAGGAATCTACTTGAAGCCAGAGATAGATAATTTTAAAATAAAATTCACAACAATATATCTTTAAAATTTCACAAGTACTGACTGAAATTCACAAGTTCAATGCTGAGCTTCAAAACAATTATCAATATTTTTTTATGAAAATATACACAAATCCCCCCTCTCCCGATAGAATGAAGGCTAAGGAGATATTCTAGGGAGACATACTTGCCCACATGGATTACAACTGCAAATAGATCATAGATCTGGTCAGGATTCTCAGCATCGTCCGACTGTGAAGGACCATTGCTTAGTTATCATGCATGGATTGAGATACAGCCAATCAAGATACACTAACACTGTATATTGTATGGCCTAAATATACCCTATAGTAGATATTATAATATATATATGTGTTTATAGGAAAATCATAAACATGGGGAACAAACCAACCAATCAGGCATATATATATTACCGTATTAAATAACTTCAGCTCCAATGGAAATACTACACGATATGATAGTTTGCGATAGCGTTGTAGCTCTTCCATGTACTGTGTACAAGGTCATGTGTCAATATAGAGATGATTGGCTAGTATAAATAGATATCCTGTGAGTTATACATTCATAGGTGAGCCCATATTATCTTGATTCTTATGTGTAATTGGATAGTATAAATAGAATAATAAATTGTGATATTGTTTATAGCTAGATTTATATCGATTAAAAGTAGTGTATATGATTGGAGCTTTCAGCAATTAAAATGCATCGTCTAACCCGGTTAATTATTTTGATTAGCCTAATTAGATTAATTCTATGTATGCAATGCTATAGATAAATTTTAAAGTAAGTATACAAGAATATATATATATATATATATATATCATTATTCTTATTGGTACACACCAGTTATAGTAAATATAAATATAAAGATATTAATGTTGATATATATTCTTATTGGTTCACACTGGCTGTAATCTACCTTAAATCGCTTTAGGTGAAGTGCTAGGATTGGAGGCAGTTTTTTTATTCTCATTCTAGACGTCACCCATTGGTCAGTAAGGAGATATATACATTAGATTTAATGTACATTTCACTTATACCATGTTTGCATTTACCAAATTTCTTGATTGGTGTGTACCAACTTTAAGTTTCACTACGTATTTATATATTTAATATGTCCTTAGACTCTTATTGGTTCAATATACATACATAAAATCACACACTAATCAACAATAAACAACCCATTAAACATAATAACCAAATATGCCTATGACGTATATTACCCAATCGTAACCATAATATTTTTATTGCAACTAATAAGAACGCGTAACTCTCCTCATTTATTCCCCACTTGCATACATACTTTTTATTATCTATTCCTCAACTATGATTACTGTCCAACCAATATGCATATTAAGTGATAAGTCAGTCCTTACAAGCAAAGAGTATAATTTCATTGGCTGCCAATATTTTTAAAACCAGTTCATATAAACATCGTTTGTGTTAAAATACTTCAAAACTTGTTTACAATATCAATTCGAATTATTACTATAATTGGTACCATGATACCTATCTGATTGGTTCGCATTTAACAATTAATACACCAAGATAGTGATTCGATGAATAAAACCCCTATAAATGCGATGCGATTGGCTCATCTAAGATCTCTATCAACCAACCTCTTTTGAGCCTCCTGTAGACTGCAACAATTCTCACAGAAATATTTATGTTCCCCCTGGAGATATTCTATTGGTTGCTATGTTAATTAATTATTAATATAGATATATATATTCTCTACCTTATTCCCATTTAAAAATTGATATTACATTGGTGGGCAACATTAACAAGCGACACGCGACAACCAATCAACTCACATGTAGTCAGTGATTTGTTTCTAACACCTATAATTGAAGATATGAACGCATATAAAAACATATTTTCAAATCAAAAGCAATAAAAAGTATCATAAATTTTATTTGGGACAGAAAGGTACTCCTCTACCAATAATATTCCGATAATAAATTCGGTTCCAATCATATGTAACTAAATAAATGGGGGGAAAGAATAGAATGTCGCAACAATTACACCAATACGCATTTAATGTTAAAAATGAATCACCCCTACCATATTAGGACAAACACTTACAGATATATAGTAGATATGTATGGTTGTTATTATCTATATATGCGTGATAACAGTCCAATCACCACTACCCTACCTGTATTGGAAAAGCTCCTTAGACATTGAGAGATACTACTATTCTGCTCAATATCCACGGACAAATCAAGAAAGCATTCATCTTTACAAGAGAGCTGTGATTGGATGCCAGAAAAATTAAGATGTATTGATTAGGTAAACTTAGAGTTGCATATTCATATTAAAGAGTATATATGTATGTTATGTACAAACGTTTATTATTATACTTGCTATTCCATACCAATATATATATATATATATATATATATATATCACAGTATAGAGGGTGGTGACAAACCCTCAAATGAAAAAACTCAAACAGAGCCACACCTGACATCTGGCCAATTATGACGCGCATTAAAGCGCCACGTAGGGGAGGGGGGTTGCAAAAATAAATCGTATAATTTCATACCTTCTCTTGCTTTTATTTGTTTAACCAATGGGGTCATTCAATATCTTAAACAAAAGAATTGCAAAACACACTTTAACCAATAAAAGTGTATACAAATCGTTTTCAGGTAGATAATTGGTGTTCCAAAAACCAATGATTAATTTCCACTAAAATAAACATATTCACAGATAGAAACCTACCGTTTCGCACGTGAGACACCGAGTTTCATTGGTCAACACACCCTCAAATATGTCCTGTACCCACGTTTTGGTTGGGCCGTTATCACCGGGTTTGTCGTTAAACATGTCTGACAGAGTCAATCAAAAGCATGAGTTAAAGCAGTATAAAAATGAAAGACTTTCATTGGAAAGAGGAAGTAAATCCGCCAATGAAAAAATGTAAATAACATGCATGTACCTAATATAGAAGGTGAAATACACGTGCTGAGCATATGAGATGATAATACGACAGGGAGTATGGTAGTCTGTATGATAGTATGTATGATAGTATGTATGTATAATAGTATATATGATAGTATAAATATCTGAGTGTAATAAGAAAATATAACCGTAAGACTATTATATTATACTATTTCCCATTACATGCCATTATATACCAATATACTACACTATATTATGCTATACTAGACTTTACTATATTATATAGCTTATTACATTCTATATAAGGTAATGGAATGTACCTGTATCCCGAGCTGCAGAGCAATCTGACTGGACAGAGGGGCGATCGTTATCATTATAGAAGGTATTGGTTGGTGGGGTTTCGAAACTACCAACCACTGCGTTTGGTCCTCCACGTCGTTTACTCATAAACCTGCATATATATGATATTAATAGAGTTAGAAAGTATAATAGCTAATATAATAGTTATATAGTCATCGCTATATAATAATATAGTTATATAGTATAATAATAATATAGTAGTGATGCAGTATAGAAATATAGTAAAATAGTAATATGACAATATGATATATACTTATAGGCTATAGAGTATAATAGCTATAAAAAAGTATAAAGTTATCTTGATATTACAAACTCGAAGTTTGCTTACATTTGAAGGTGCATTGTATGATTTTATTAGTAGATAAATCTAATATACCAAACATGATTGGATAATTATGTGATACTAATCGCAATCACATACAATCTAACAATTAACCAATCCTTAGCAAGATACATTAAGGTTTACAAAGATGGCCATATATAGTTTATATATATATATATATATTGCTTGGCTATCCTTATCCTTGCCTACTGATTCGTTTACTGTCACTCATACAGCTTTCTTATGCACATACCTTTGACTTAGCGGCACACGGTTGCTAGGGTCTATTGGAAACGAGGCTCTCCCTGCAATATACCCTGTATGGTGAAACCTACAACACATTCCTATTGGTTAGAATTCTGACCAGCTACTAGCCTAGCTGTACAATAAACCCATTCATTGGTTGTAAATCACATGTATATTTATAGATTTACATTTGTAATACTTCATTCTTAATACTTCTTCTTAGTCACTTTAATATATATATATATATATATATCACATTGCATTATATATAAACTGTGCTGTCTTAATCAACACCTAATGAATGCATCACGATTAAACCTTAATGAATTAATAACTTCATTAATTAAATAAGTAGCTAAAGAGCAGCATGTCACTCATTAATTTCAATGACAGTAGAAATGAGTTTTGTTTTATCATTTATTTTCATATATATATATATATATATATATCATATATTTCGATGTAATAATAGCAGCAATCATAATAATAACAAAAATGCTAATAATAGTCATACTACTACATCTACCAATAACAATATTTATACCACTACTCCCATTCCTATTTATAACAACAACATTGAGTATACATCAACTATACTATTATAATCACATTAATCTAATTATAACCATTGGATAAACACATACCCATTCCCATATTTAGATAGATGGGGGTCTTTCTTCTGTTCCTCTGTGAGTAATTCAGCTACAGTATTTAGAAGATAATTGAGAAATTCGTGTGCATCTTGTTGCACAAACCCTCGAAACAGATCTGTAATTAAATCCAAACGGCCAATGAAATGCTAATATTAATAGGTGGTGGTAGTGGTAGTAGCAAAAATCAAAATAGTAATAGTAATAGTAATAGTAATAATAATAATAAGAATAGCAATAATATTGGTGTGGTAAGAATGAAGAACTAATATATTCTTGAGTGAATATCATGCCAACATACAGTATTTATACACTGCTAATCTTTTCTTTTAGTGTACAACCTCCTTACAGTTCAATTAAGCATGAACATTAAAATTAACTTTTCTTTGCACCAATCCTCTACCACCCAATCCTCCCTCTCAAACAACCAAATTGGTCCAGACCCAGCTTTTAATATATATATGCAAGATTAAGTATAATAGCTGTGTATGGTGTATTTCTTCTCCTTTCCCTTTCTCTATCCGTCCGCATACGCTATTAAACATAAACATACATACCATTTTCACTCCGTAACTGTATTATAAACTTTCTCGGTGCTAGAACCCCAGTCCTTTTTCTTTGCGTAGATATAGTTGTAAATAATTCCCCCAGACATGTTAGTAAATTATCCGGTTCGGCCTGGCCCGATTGCTTTCGTGCGTATGAGTGGGCTGTAAGGGAGTACTAGATGTTTAGTGCAATCTAGAACGTAAATTTACCGTGATTTTAAATAGTGTTGGTCATTGGTGTTGAATCACACATAGTGATAGATAATATGATACATAACATCCAGAATGATCCTTCGTATAATCATTGGACAACTGGTTAATAACAACTTAGGTTAATTAAGGAGGAATATTATTAATAGGAAAATAGAGACAGTGAGGGTAAGTCATGGATGTATATGTATAACTTTATATATACATAAGTACAAGTCTATACACCAATATCTATAAAAAATATAAAACATATAATACGCAGAGAAAGAAAGGTGTATATACTTCTATAATTCAAGTAGTAATTCCTATGGGTGAAAAACATAGTCTAAAGTAATTATTAATAATCAAATTATCCAGTAGAAACCTAATTGCTTACTACTTCTGCCCATAACAGCCTAATTCGACTAACATTTACAAAAAATTATTAAATTTCTCTATTATAAAAAAACGTATTGAAGCAATATCAACCTAAAAATAAAAATAAAAATGACATATAAAT